>AJFL01000399.1:0-39924 GCA_000467735.1 Rhytidhysteron rufulum CBS 306.38
GGGGGTTGGGGGGTTGGGCGAGGGGTTGGAGTTGTAGAAGGGGTTGTATGGATATATCGTCGTCTTTGTTGTTGAACTCTTCTCTGAAGCGAGAGGGTTTGGGTTTTTTGGCTGTTTTGCGACGGGGGATGCGGGGGATGTCGGTAGCTGCGATGGCTTGTTTTGAGGGATGGGTGTGAGGCATTTTGGCTTTTGGCTTTTGGCTTTTGGGTTATGAGATGGGTGCGTTGGGGAGTGCTGAGTGCAAGAGATGAAGAGGCTTTGGGATATCAGCTTTTTCACGGGTCCACTAAGGAAGGGGAGTGCACTTGCGTGTGTGGGTGATTTCCTAGGAGAAGAAACCAAGATTCCTTTATACTTCGATAGTTTGTATTGTTTTTGTATAATGAAGAATAAGAATAGAAGATTCACCCATTTACATTGTAGTAGATCCTTCTCCCCAATGGATATGTGAATATCACAATATAAGACGGAAGCAAACTTCGCTGAAGGTAATAGTTAAAATCCACTACAACCCTCCAAATCCAAGAATCATCTACCGTGTCCTCTTAGTATGAATCTTAGATTCTTCATCATTCCATGGTAGCGAGCCATTCTTTGTTTGTTTTTGACGTTTATTTCCATGTCTCTACGCGATGTAGCTACCGGGGAATGGAGGTTGAATGTTAACGTGGTTTGTTTTATCTGGTAGAATAAGAATTTTCTATAAATTTTTAGTCAGTTGCTGATGAATACTTTTAATGGTGTTGATGGTTTTTTGTTGTTAATTGTGTATATGTCACTGTTTTATTATAGGATAGAAGTATCATTGAACTTTGAAGTTTTCTATGTTTATATCAAATCATGTTAACGTCGCCATTTCTGCCATAGAAGAATAATTGGAAATAGTTATAATTCATTACTTAAGGGGTTTTTATTATATATATATTGTTTTATATTTCACTTTATATATACTTCGTTCGTTCTGCATATAAATCAGCATCTTAAATAAAGAAAGGGGAAAAAAATGTAAGCTGAAAAAGAAAAGACAAGCAAACCTCTTACCATATCTCAACATCAACCCTTTCATCAAAAGCTACCTCACCATCTCACACCCTACCCCCAGGATTCATACCAAGCGGTCTATCAACCCCTCTAACAGCCCCAACACCACTCAACCTCAACCCCTCAACAGACAGACTCTGCGATCTCGATCTCATAGTCGATCCAAACACATTCCCATCCGTAGCCGACTGCACAACACTAACCTCCCTATTACCAACTCCCCCACCAGCACCAGCACCACCATAATACCTCCCCGACTCCCTATTCCCAGCTCTCAAGAACTCTTGTCGCTGCCGATGGCCAAGAGGTATACAATTCGTATATTCACCAGCCCGACTATCAGAACGTCGGGGAGAGGATTTCTTCCCCGTAATCCAGTTCCAGAGACCTTGGCGCATGGATTTGGGTTTAGCTTTATGAGCGTACGTTTTCTTGAGTGTGGTAACCGGGACGGATGTTCGTACTGGTGGCACATGGATTTCCCTGACTGGTCCAACACTACTGCCTACTCTAACCCTACTAGCAACACCAATATCCGCCTCTTTTGGCGGCGGCGTCGGTGGCGTAACGGATACTCCTGGCAGTGCAGGCATTGATGTCCTGATAGGTGGTGGTGCTGGTTTTTTAGGTCGCCATTCTAGACGGGTGGAGGAAGTGGATTTCTGTTGATGAGCGCGTTGGCTAGGGAGATCGGCGCGGGTTTCGATGGTGAAGGGTTTGGGGGTGGGGGATGTGGTCGGGAGGCTAGTTGTGGAGTGGGAGCGGAGGTTGTAGATGGGCGCTATGGGTTCGAAGCTGAAAGGTTCGTGATTTTCGGCTTCTTCTTCAGATTCCTCATCATCTTCATCCTGGGTTTCGGTACCGGAAGAAGAAGATTCAAAGTCTTCAGCTAGACTCGCGGGAATTTGTACATACTGGTGATGCTCAGGTTGGTATGCCAGGTAAAATGGTTTTCCGGTAAACTCACCTGGAGCCCGGATACCTTCTTGTAGACCAACTGGTGCACTGACTCGTGCCCCGGGACCATCTAAGTAGAGTTCTTCATCGTTCTTTGTGTGTATCGCGTGATGATGTTGAGGAGATTGAACACCGATTTGTAGGCTCAAAGGACGAGGACGACGGATGAAAGCATGATCTTGGGCACCTGATACTGCATTTAATGGTTGTATCATATCGATTCCCATGTCTGTTGGTTGTTCATCGTTAGGATGTTGATATCCTAGTTCCTCAGTATTGATATACGTAAACGAGGTATCTGAATCGTTGAGGAATGCGTAAAGTGGCATTGAGAGTCTAGTGGATCGTTGAGTCATTTTTGCTCAAATTTAGTACTTGATGTGGGATGTCTAAGGTGGCGGGATGTTAATAAGATTGTTTTGGTGTGAGGGTTTGATGAGTAGTTGGTGGAAGCGGATGCTGGTTTGTAGGATTTGAGGTGCTGGGTTTGGTTCACTTATATGGGCTTGATTTTTACACAATGTTGAGCTGATGTATAAAAGTTGAGTACCCTGATATGGTATTGTTGAGGTGCATTGTGAGGGTAGAATGTGAATTCACAATGACCATGCTGCAATTTACACAATGTGTAGTTAGCTTGAGATGTTAGTAGACATTTCCAGCCCTAAGATGGTCGGAATGAGCTTTGGTAAAAGGCGTGAAGGAAATATAATCTTTTGTGGGTGGGAGAAAAGGAAGTTGAGATGGGTATATGGATGTAAGGAAAAAGGATGAGGAAATATACCCCAAAACAGGGTATAAGAAACATTATACTTTCTCTGAGTTCAGAGAAAGAACTAAAGAAATTCCACGTAATAGAAAAACAGGAATGTGGAAATAGTATTCTATTTCCTATGCTACCTATACAAAAACCCGGAACCAACCGCTAGAGTACAACATTCTTTTCATAGACTTGTTATCTAGAAAATGAACACTTGAAGAGAAACCAGTCAGTAAATAAATCATATTTACTAAGATGCAAAAAGACCTGAGGAATACATGTACAAAACATGCCATAAGAAAGAGGGTGGAGAAATTTGCCTACAATCACGCTCGTTTCTTCAACTTGAGGGCGTTCTTCACCTTCTGGCCCACCTTCTTCAGGTTCTTTCCAAAGGCTTGGTTTGTGGTCAAGAATGGTTTCTCATCCTTCTTATGGTCCAATTTCTCAGGAGCGACGATGTCGCTGAGGCGGGTGGAGGTGCGGGCTAAACCGGAAGATGGAGCAGCTTCTGTGGCGGGGGTACTGTGGGCAGCGCCAGCAGGCACCGAAGAAGACTGAGCATACGCAAGCGGAGCCAACGAACCGACGATTGGAACAGCTTCCAGAGCTGGGTTGATGTGCGTCGGATTGGAGGCGCGACGGACAGAACTACCAGTTGGAAGTGGTTTGCGGCGGATGACCGTCGAGGCACGTTGCGGAGAGCCTTGGTAGGCCCATGGGAGGTTGTCATTGGGTGAGGTCATGCCGCGGCGAGCGTGCAACATGTTCTCGATGGGGCTCGATGAAACAGGCTCTCTAGCTTCGTCTTCGTCTTTGTCGATTGGAATGATGTTGTCGGCCATGGTCAAGTCAGCCAAGTCTCGTTGAACCATGCTCATGTGGGCTGCAATCTCGTCGGAGGTCTGAGCGGGTGGTGGAAGTGGGTTGTTCGGAGCAAGGTGTGTGGTATGGATAGTCGTGTTGTTGCTCATCTCTTTGTAGACCGCCTCGAGTTCTTCCGGTGTCGGCTTCAGAACTGGAGATGCGTCGATGTAGGAATCCATCTCTTCGGGAATTTCGGTGACGGCAGGACCTCCTTCGCTAAAGCGAACGGATTTTGGAGAAGGGCGCAACTCGTGGGGCATAGCGATTGTAAAGTCATCCTGAGGACTAACAGATTGCTCGGTGACGAAAGGATCCTGCATGGTGGAGTCTACCGCGAGAGTGTTAGATGCGGACAATCCCATGGCTTAGCCGTTGTCAACGCACATGATCTGTGAAGTAAAACGTGAAGACTGTATTTATCGAAGCAGAAAGAAAAAGAGAAGAATGGAGCGTTGCCGTCGCAAGTAGATGCAGCTTGTGTTGGATCGTAAAGGTTGTAAATGTTGTTGGTGGGGAGAAAGCGAGAAGGCGTTCTGTAGAGGTAAAACTGCACGGCATTGTGCTCTCACTTTGTCGCGCGTCTTGTGAAGCTCACGTGTCTCGCTTAAGCGCACAGTGAATGGACATTGAGTGAATGTAAACAATGACGTAAGAGCCAGCAAAATTGAGAGTGACCGCATTAAAAAGAAGTAGAAGCGCGTAGATGATGTGGAAAGGTTTATTTCGACTCTACCATTGGTATGCCGCTGTCATCGATATGTTTGCTGTTCTGAACGCGAAGACGGCAACTATATCAACAACCCAAAAAGCAACGAAATATTGAGAGAAATCGCAAGGGTCATCAGAGAATAACGCATCGTTAGAGACAGGGCTATTCAAGGACTGACAGTGAGCTTCAGATTCAACTCTTGATACTGACACAAGGAAAAACAGTACCGGCCGTGGAGTCTGCTGAACTCACTCACGGTCCGGTAATGTGATGCTCTTCTTCCGTTCGCACTACTACCTCATCCTCTACACGTTCTTCTTTCACCTCTACACGCTCGGGAAGAGAGTCCCTCTTCCACACGTAAGCATAAGGAAGAAGAGTCTCGACAGGTACGACCAAAGTCTCATTATTTTCTTTATCGGCAACAATGACCTTGATCCAGGGATAAGAATCCAGCAGCATCTGCCTACACTTCCCACAGGGACTTATGACACCTCTTCCTCTATTACCCACAGCGACAATGCAAACGAAGTTCTTGTCCAGTTCGCCAGCTTGTAGAGCAGACCCGATGGCATTGCTCTCAGCGCAAGGTCCGCCGGTAAAATGGAAGATGTTTACACCGCAGTGTATGGCACCAGAGGCAGTGAGGAGAGCGGATCCCACGCAATGGTCATCGTTTTGTAGGTTTAGACATACTTTTGCGGTTGAGGCATCTGCTGCATCGACGAGAGCCTGGAGTTGGGGTGATAGAGGAGGCATAGTTGGAAGGTGGATGAAGGCGGTCGGGGGAATTACTGAGCTTGCGAGAAAGAGCTAGCATTAGACAGCTTTCGTCTGAAGTCGGGCCGGTCGAGAGATGCACACTACCTGTAGGATTCTAGCACCGTTGCACTTAATTCACACGACTGAGAGCGGATCGAATTGCCTCAACATGCATGTTAATGACATATTTATATTCCGAGAAAATGATGCCATATATATCGAGTCGAATGCAATAATGAGTCACCCAGCGCGACAGGGAATTCCAGCTTCCGTGCAAAGCTTAGCAGAAGCTTGGCGTTTATGTGCACCTGTGCAGGTGTTTATCTAAGGTGTTGGTGTCGCTCGCTCCGCCCTTCTCCGCATTTTGTCGCAGCTTCTGGATCGCCAATCAATCCCACACCACCACCATTGCCCTCACCATTCCACCACGTACAAACATACCGGCGTGTTGGTCTTATCGGGTGCTACAAGTATGCATTAATTGGACGACAATCCTGAGCTGTTCCAAATCAACGCCCGCAGCTCATTACCGTTGCACCCAACCAGCTGCTTGCTAACCCTTCCCCGCCTACGCAACCGGCTTACTGGGGCGGTGGAGCAGACAGGAGCTTCACGCGCACATGATTGTGGCGATCTGACTATCTTTACAGTTTTGGATCTGAATGAACTGACGCCCTTCTCTTCTCTCCTCTCCTCCCATCATCTTCGCACTGCACACCTACCTGCTTCAGTCCCAGTCCACTCAACTTTATCAACAGCTCCACTCACCAAGCGGTCTACAAGGCCAACCACAGCGCGGAAATGGCCTACACCACAAAACAGCTGGTCACAACCTTCAGCATAATTGCAAGTCTTTTCCGCCCCTCATCCTGCGCCTGACTAACGAGTACAGTACCTCATTCTTCTCACCGCCCTAGCCAGCTATGCCTCCTCCCGTTCGAACAACCTTGCCCTCCCGGTGCCTCCCCTCCTCACTGGCTTCACGGCCGCCCTTCCCATTATATCCGGCCTACTTCTCGAAGGCGGATACGATATGACGCGATATCAAGAGAAGCGAACTCGGACCGCGCGGGGACCTCGCCCGCCCTTCATAATCCTCGCTCACGCCCTGATCCTGGTCTACTCCACCGTCATTATCACATTGCTAGGGACCCACGCAGCTCCGCCAGACGAACTAAACTGCAGTCTAGAGCGACGCTGGACAAGCCTCTTCTCCAGCAAAAACACCGACGCCGTCCGCACCATCCAAGACACCTTCAAATGCTGCGGTTTCAAGAACTCACACGACCGTGCATGGCCTTTTCCAGACAAAGCGCACGACATATACGCTTGTGAGCGGGCTCTTGGCAGAACCACCGGTTGTTTTCAGTCTTGGAAAGGCGAGGAACAGAAGCTAGCTGGAGTCTTGATGGGAGTTGTAGGCTTGGTGTTTCTATGGCAGTTCAGCATCATAGCCACCCCCACTCTCACGAACCGTCGGTCTTGGCTTCACAAAGCCCTTCTCGATGCCCTTCAACCGCGAAATGACGGCGGCCTAGACGAAGAACGTGGCGTGTCGGATCGGATTCGTCATGCGATCGATTATCCACATTATCGAGACAACGACGATCATTTCGAAACGGATAGCGAAGAAGATGAACGACCTACCGACCAGGTTCAGAGGACCGTTGAAGACGCAGCCAAGAATGCAAAGAACAATGTCACCAACACCGTGACCGGACTAACCAACAATGGTGACTCGGGACATCACCAAGAGAATGAATGGACGCGGGATTGAATGTCATACTTTTGGTGTTGCATGAGGACACGATACTGGCGTTGACGGATATGGTAATTTGTTCACGAAGGTGCTCACGATTGCTATAGCTAGCTTTCCACCTTTCGAGTTCTTTGATGATGACAATGATGGGATCAATACTACGATGACATGATCATTTTCTTCTCGTAATGAAACGAGAGTAAGTAACTACGATGACTACGAAATGAAAAGCCAAAATTCTCCAATTGCCAGCCTATCTACAATGTCGTTGCAAATCTCCCACCAGTGAGTTCCCAAAATATTATTATCTTTCCCTTTGATCACTAAAGCCTATCCTCAAATACCTAAATAAAGCAACCCCGACCTAAAAAAAATATACCTCAAAATCCAAATACTAGAAGTAGAAGCAAATTTCCTCCCTTAAACCTTAATCCCAATCCAACCTATCCCATCCCATTTATCCATCTAAAAAACCCAAATCCTAACCATACATAACCCAAACCCAAAATTTCTCCAAACCACGTGCCAAATCATGCTCTCTTCCTATTGACACGCTACGCATTTATGGGGATCGTTGTTTCTCTGACTTGAGACCGTAATTTTCTCGGGGAAAGGTTATTAATGCTATTGTGAGGGCGATGAAGAAAGGTGTGTATGATAGGAGTAGTTTGAATGCTTTCATTTTTGTTGGATTTCCTCTGATTTTGACTTTTTTTCTTGACGAAGAACGGAGGTATTGGGAAGTGTTTTGTTTGTAGGTTGTAGGTTGTAGGTTATGATATAAAACCCCAGGAAGGCAGGAAACGGTATATATCCTTCGTTATTTTAATCATAAAATAGTGACGTGTGTGAGACTAAGAAGAAGAGGGATATAGGAGGGATTTGTGCGAGATAAACCTATCCAAACATAAAATAGTGGATAGTTGTAGTTTAGAGGAGAAGGAAGCGAGTAAGGGAGTGAGGGAAAAGACAAGAAAACTAGCAATTTATCTCCTTTACTCATTTATCTAATACCCTCTTTATATAGATTAATTCCTTTCTTTCCTTAGATAGATGGTTGCGTTACCAGGTATGGATGGGATGGAATATGTGTCATGCATGTTCAGGCTAAATTTATCCAAGTCCCCAGCAACGTTGATTAACACTAGGAAACGCCCACTTCGATGACGCATTTATGTATTTCCAACTTTTATTCTTTATTTGAGGAGAGGAAAAGGCTGCTTAGAAAGATGCTAAGTTAGTGGAATTGTATATCTATCCAGAGGAATGTCTCTATGGATTAGAAATGCACTTATATGTATTATTAGTTTTATATATTCTCTGTTATCGATATATTTATACTTTAGTGACTAAGATTTCTCAAACGGTATGAGACCGATGGGAGACGGTATTGGAATTGATATAGTAGTTTTGGTCCTTGGAGGGTTTGGAATAGTAGGTATCGTATATATGAACTTAGGGTCTTAAATCTAACATGGCGATTTGTCTTCGGTTTTATTTTCCAGTTTTCTTAATACGATCGTTTCACAGGCGGTACACTCTAAAACACCCCATAATTAGCAACTCACCCAAACAACTCACCCAAAGCCAAACAGCAAAACCAAAAACCAAAAGAATAACTCACCTCACACTCCCCCCCATCAAGCGTCTCCAATCGCACCCCCCTCCTCCCCCACCCAACATCCTCCCCAACACCCCCTAACCACGTCAAACTATGAACCAACCACTCCTTATCCCTGCGTTCCCCAAAATCATCTCTAGCATGACTCCCCCTACTCTCCTTCCTCTCCACCGCCGCCTTAGCCGTCTGCACCGCATTGAGTAACAAATTCCCCAACTCCAAACTCTCAACTAAATCGGAATTCCATATCATCGATCTATCCGTGACGCGGAGATCCTGGGCGTAGGTTTGGGAGAGGGTTTGTAGGGTTGAGAGACCGGTGGTTAGGGAGCTGGCGGTGCGGAATACCGAGACGTGGGTTTGCATTGTTTTTTGGAGGGTGGTGCGGAGGGTTGATGTGGGGGTTGTGCCGGTGGAGAGACGGAGGGTGTGGAGGGATTGGAGGGAGGGGAGACCGATGTCTTTGGGTGTTTCTATGGGGTCAGAGTTGGGGGTGTTGTGTTCTGCGATGTGGAGAGCGCAGGCGCGGCCCTAGATATGTAAGTTGGTGAAGAAATTCCAATTATGAGTATCATGTAGAGGGATGAATGAACAGAACGTACAAAAACAACAATATCAAGCAACGAATTCGCACCCAAACGATTCGCCCCATGAACACTAACACAAGCCGCCTCCCCCGCCGCATACAGTCCCTCCACCACCTTATCCACCCCCTCCCTCACATCCAGCACCTGCCCATGATAATTCGTCGGTATACCGCCCATACAATAATGCACGGTCGGCAGCACAGGAATCGGTTCCCTCGTAATATCAATCCCGGCGAAAATCGCCGCCGTCTCCATAATCCCAGGTAAACGCTCCTGAATAACCTCCCTCGGCAAGTGTGAAAGTTGGAGATAGATATGATCCTTTTCCTTACCGACACCTCTCCCTTCCATGATTTCTAGACTCATGGACCGCGAGACTACGTCTCGTGATGCGAGGTCTTTGGCTGTGGGTGCGTAGCGCTCCATGAAGCGTTCACCCGAGGAGTTGAGCAGGTATCCGCCTTCGCCGCGGGCGCCTTCGGTGATTAGCACGCCGGCGCCGTAGATGCCTGAGGGGTGGAATTGGACGAATTCCATGTCTTGGAGGGGGAGGCCTGCGCGGGATATCATGGCGTTTCCGTCGCCGGTGCTGGTGTGTGCGCTTGTTGCGCTGAAGTACGCTCGACCGTATCCTATGCACCAAATTTAGCACCCAAAACCCAGGACCCCGGGAAGAAAATCGAAATATAGAAGAGGGGAAAAGGAAAAAAGAAAGGAAAAACACACCTCCAGTAGCCAACACCGTATTCCTAGCAAACATCCTATGCACCGTCCCATCCTCCATACTCAACGCCGTAATCCCCACACACCTCCCCCCACACATCAACAAATCCAGCGCAAAATACTCAATAAAGAACCTCACCCCCTTCTTCAAACTCTGTCCATAAAGCGTATGCAACATAGCATGACCCGTCCTATCCGCCGCACACGCGGTCCTATACGCCTGGCCCCCCTTCCCAAACCCCAAAGACTGGCCCCCCAACGCCCGCTGATAAATCCTGCCATCCGCAGTCCGCGAAAACGGCATACCGTAGTGTTCGAGTTCGACAATCGCGGAAACGGCTTCCCGTGTCATGTAGTGGATTGCGTCTTGGTCGCCTAGCCAGTCGGAGCCTTTGACAGTGTCGTACATGTGCCAGCGCCAGTCGTCTTCGGTCATGCTTGGGATGTGATTAGTTTATTCTCTTTCATGCATGGGGTTGTATGAGAACGAACTTTCCTAGTGCGGCGTTGATTCCTCCTTGTGCGGCTACGGTGTGAGAGCGTGTTGGGAAGAGTTTCGTTACGCATGCGGTGTTGAGACCTGCTTCGGTGAGACCTACAGCTGCTCGGAGACCCGCTCCTCCTGCTCCGACGACGATTGCACTACATGTTGATTAGAGATTGAAGTTTAAATCATCTTAGAGAAGAAAGTACTCATAATGATGATCAATCACCGTCTGTCCACCCACAGAAATAGAAGCATATCCTCTTCTTCGTGAAGAAGGAATTTTCCCCAAAGGGCCTCTCCATCTCAACCCACCCGTTCGAAGCCTCCAACTAAAGGAAGCACAAAACCTCATGGTGGACAAAAGAGCATAAAGCCAACAACGAGCGAAGAAGAGAACGTTTCATATTACTTCCATTTTATTGGCGGTTTGGGATATATCCCCTCTTTACCAGAATAGACAAAAGCCTCGGATGCTTGCATTTCGGTTATCCATCTCCCAATTGTCGTTTGCTGACATTCAGTAGGATTATCCCCCGCACTGTGATTGCATTGCATACACTGGGGTACCCAGGTATATAATCGATTGTTGGCATACTAAACACCTACCTTCAGAATTATAAATAGTCAGTAGTACGGTGGAAATGAGAAAGAGAATGCACCTACCCAAAAACGCTCCTTCGATATCAAAAATCACGCTCCACAACAGCAAAACCCCACTCACCCAACCAAACAAAAGGCGGGGAAACGTATGGAGAAACCCAAAGATAGCAGGCCAAAACATGACTCGTGCTTAGCCGAAGTCATTCATTCACACCATTCCCTTTTAGATCTCTTCTACATACCGTGTATGCAGCAGATTGATAACGACGCAATGCGGAGAACTGCGGAGAACTTGATAAGACGTGAACCGGCGCATGTAAAAGCAAACCCGAAAACTCAAACCGCCACCAACTTCATTCTATGATTATGATCTATATTTACCATGAAAGTCCACCTCCCAAAATTCAAAAACGCCGTTTATCGTACATTTTCAATATGACAGAAGTTAGAAACTCCAAAAAATGAAAAGATTTACCGCGATGCAGATCTCTACAAAATGGAAGAGATGAAAAATTGAATATGTATGCCGAAATATCAAGTCCAAGATATGAAATCCCATTCGCGTTACTTAAAACCCAGCTGCAAGCATCAAGCCATAACCGACGGTGACAATGACAACGAAAGCCATAATGGAAGCCGGTACACCTCTGGTTAGGAAGTGCTTGACTTGTAGGTATCTCTGTCCAGTTTGCGAGTCTTCCATCATGATGGCGGCTATTGAAGCACGTTAGTCGATTGAATATCTGAAAGGTGCAAAGGGCGGAAACAAAAATATGGATAGAAAAAAAGGTAATGTGAATGAAGAAAAGAATAAAACTTACTCATATTAGGGAATCCACTCGTTGGCAATCCCATGGCCGCCGAACACATCAACACGCTTCCCATGACCAATAGGTTTGGATGAGGTTCGCTCATGCCTTCGCCAACCTCCTTGACCAACGGTAGCACAATCAATGCAGCAACGGTATGCGAGATGAACGTGGCTACGACGAGAATCAATGCGGTAAATACGATAAGGACACCATAAAGAGACATGCCCTCAACAGAGTTTGTAATGGAGGTAGCAATGGTATGCAGAAGACCGGACGAGTTCACGGCTTTACCCAATGCAAGACCACCAGCGGCAAGGATGATGATGGTCCAAAGGAAGTTGTTGAAGTCTTCTTTAGTCAAAATACCGGTACCGAAGAAGAGGACAATAGGAATGATGGCTATGACACCCATATCACCGAAGACAGGTTCAAGTTGGTGGCTCACGCACCAAAGGACGATGGTAATGATGGTGACCACAGAAATGAACCACTGGATTCCGGAGAAACGATCACGAAGAGGTCGGATAGGCACGATGGTGGTGTTGCGACCTGGTTTGAAGGTCACAAGAAGAAGGGCCCAGATGAGCAGGATGGAGATGATGCAAACAGGGAGGGCGATAAAGAACCAAACACCCCATGAAGGCTGAGGTGCCATATTCTGAAGGGCGATGAGGTTTTGAGGCGATGCGATCGGAGAGGCGGCACCTCCTATGTTGGAAGATAAGGCGATACCAAGAAGAAGGGCTTTGGTCATATCGGAGTCGGAGGGGAGATTACGAAGAATTGGCTAACACAATTAGACTGATGAGTATGATCGCTCAAAGCCAACACTTACTTGGATAATTGAGAAGCACAACACAGGAGCAGCAACATTGCTTATCCACATACTCGCAAACATAGCCACGAACATGCTAGTAAGCAGGACAGTCCTGGGTTTCGTACCGGCCTTGCTCAATACAAAGGTCGCCATCATTTTGGCAATATTGTATTTGGACAAGGCAGCCGCAATAGTAAAACCGCCGAGAAGGAGCATGATTACAGGAGTCCACATAGCAGAAAACACATAACCTGCTGCTTGCTTTGACTCTAAACGAGTATGAGGCTTCGAATCGGCTCGGACGACGCGAAGAACCACGACAAGGAATGGGACGAGCAAGGACGTGACGAAGAGAGGAATAGCCTAGATGAAATTAGGGACGCAATCAACAAGTAACATGATGAACTTACCTCTGTAGCCCATAACAAGCTCACGAAAATGACCAGCGCCAAACAATTCTGCTGTTCTGGTTTTTCCATGATCGGCATGAAAAGGAGAACGAAGAAGATGGCCAAAATGGCAACCAAAGTATAGAAGGTAGAGCTGACCAACCACCGTGGACAAGTATACTTGCCAATTGGAGTGACAACCTCTTTCGTATCGAGTTCTGCCTCGTCTCCCTGTAAACGAACCTTTGATGGATCCGTATCTCGTCCCAACATGGTTTGTCGAAGACCCATATTGGCTGCCTGAGACTTTCTTTCGATGCCAATCATTTCTCTCCAAACTGTATTTCGCTCCCAAACGACGTGTTCTCTCAAATGCAGTCTCAACTCCCGTTTAGCCTCCGCGACATCACCCTTTGTGCATATCCGTGAATACGCCGTTTCAACTCGACTAAGGTTTTCGGTCAGGTGGTTCATCGTCTCTTTCTTGAAAGGATACGCTGGCTCAACGTTCTTCTCGATATATGGCCTCTTTAGATGCCTGTCCAAAATCTTGTCATACTTCTTCAACACCTTTGTGAAACCCGTCTTGTTCAACTGGATAAAGGATCGCAGTTCGCAGATAGACACGTACAGAGAGACGGTTCTCTTCTTGAGCGATACACCCGAGTCGTATAGCGCGGAGAAGGCCATGTCGTTGTAGTCGTCAAAGGCTACACTCGCTCTGCGTCGTGTCGAGCCAACGTCACCCGAACGACCATCGTCTTCTGGGCGCTCGTAACCTCTCTTTCCATCTTTGCTCCTCTTGCGCTGAAGTTGTGAGGTCTCGTTGGCATCGTCATCGCTATCCCCATCCATATCCCCATCCGCATTATCATCGTTCACCGAACCACTCAATGTACTCGACCGCCTTGGATTCCCAAACCCAATCGTTTTAAAGATGCTTGAGGAACGTGGTCGTCTACCACCGCGCGACTCAGGAGGCTGGCTCTGTTGTTCATGCTCGAAGACTTCCTGCTCCTCTTCATACGACTCCTCATCCTTCAAAAGCGCATCCACATCCCCGTATATTTCCAATTCCTTCAATTGGTAAAAGGAGCATATCTTCTCGAGTTCGTGATCCAGGGCGTTGGTGAAGATTTTGTCGGGGTCCTCGGCATCGCCATTCAGGAGAGGGGAAGACTCGGCGTCGGTCTGGGCACTGGACAGGTGATGGCGTTTTTCAAGAGTGTAGATTCTAGGGGGTGCAGTCGCATGTCAGTCAGTCAGATACAACCACGGCCTCCTTGATAGACATACAGTTTCTTGAGATTGCTATAGGCAATATAGTGGGTGCTCCAGTCCGGCACAGAGTTGAATTGTAAGCTGTGCGAGAACTTCATTTCGTCTGCCGCGAGAAGCTGCTCGAGCTTCTCACGCCTCTTGCGTTCTCGTTTGGTTTCCTCTCCCGCAGGGCTTTCAGTATCAAGGGCAGGTCTAGGGAGTTGTTGGAGTTCAAAGGACTGAGGGATAAGGGTATGCGACTGCCCGGAGGAGTCCAGGGCTGACGAGGCGGAGGGTTTGCGGGGAGGGATTGAGGGAGCGATGGTGCTTTTTCTTGCTGAATAGCTAATGGGCCGTCATCGGTAGAGAGGGCAGGCCAGCAAATGGGTGCAGCCGAGGAGCCGGAAGGGTGGAAGATGGGGATTGGTGGTGAAAGGATGGTTGCTTGTCACTAGACCGACGCTCTCGACTCTGCGCTTTTCTAAAACTCAACTATGACAGCACGACCCCATTATCGGCAACGCTATTGGACGCTAAGCCGATCGTTTTTCGTAAGCCACAACCAGCCTCGTTTTCTTCCACCACCTTCACACCACACACGGGACGTCACACGCCAACCTACTCAACACCATCAACATGCGCTCGCATTGCTCTACATGGCATACATACACATACATGCAACCACGTCCAATAATGCCAAAGTCACACATGCACATCATCCAGCCCATCCACCTGATTCCTCCAGATTGCATCGCAGATCGGCACTTGATCCGCACCAATCAGTAAGCAATCGGTGGGGGGAACATCTGTCACATCTGTCACATCAATGTTACAACTTGGTAACGGGTATTTTCAAACATTAGTTGTTTTTACTAGGGCTTGGGGTTTTAGCTGTTTGTCTAGGGTGTCTTGAATGCGATTATGAATATAGCTTTTACTATCGTATTGTTAATGAATTGTGTTCCCTTCAATACATAGCCCATTGCGATCACGGTAGTAGAAATACCCCACTATAATGAAGCTTTTAGATCCAACTATTTACCTCAGGCGTTCTAATCACAACTCAAAACCCGAACAGGACCATCTTAGCAATAAAGGAGCCTATTCCCTCCAATGCATGTATTAGAACTCAACGAAACATATGATGTAGGGGTATGGAGGATTTAAGTTATTTAGCGGAGCCATCACATCACATCACATCAGACATTCATACAAGTCAAGGTCAGATATGAAGAAAGGAAATCATAATAGGCGTCTAAACTCCAAGACCGCTATTTTAAAACTAGCACTAGATAAAAACCATTCATCAGCGCCATCTAAACCATCGAAAAGCCAGATAATACGCTCAACGAACGAACAACACCACCCATGGGTATCATGCAAAATTGGAAACCACAGAAAATGCCATCGACCAGAAATCCAAAAGCCACGATAATCACCACAGGCCGAAAACTCCAAACACCATGCTAAGCCTGATTTGCTAGGCCGAAGAAAAACATCTCGGAAAACAGAATGACTTTCTAATAGTCGTCTTCGCTGTCGAAATCGCTATCAGCGCGTTTGTATGGGCTGGAGACCATTGAAAGTGCTGTAAGATCGTGGCCTTCCCAATCAGGACCATACCATTCGACCATCTCATCGACAATGACTTTAGGTTGCTGCTTGATAGGTGTCCACATGAGTGGATTGTTGCAACGATCTTCATCAGGCTCGATGACGGGGGTCAGTTCGATCGCAACGTCTTGAGCACTGATAGGAAGGTCGGCAACTAATTCCATCATGTTAGCAGCTATTCTGGCATTCTTAACAATCTTCGAACTACCTATAGATTTTTCCATAGGAGTTGAAGCCGGTCCAAGGTCCAAAGAAGACTTCCTTGCACGGTACTGTGTTCGTGCGTTTGTCACCTCGGCCTCAGCTTCCGTATAAAGATTTTCGGATCGAATTTTATGACTCTCGAAGCGGTTTGAAAGGAAGTCCAAAGTGTCCTGGACCCGATCAAAATATTCGTGATTGCGGATGAAGTGATTCGCCGAGGCCATGTTCTTAAGGCAGTATTCAAGGGTTCTGACCTTAACCAAGGTGTCGTGGGCATCCTTGTGCGTTACTTCGGCAAGTTCTTTGTTTTGAGTGCCCAAGTTGGCAGCCGATTGAAGTAGTTCATCGGTAGGCATATCCAAGCGGAGGTGCTCGATCTCTTCAGTCAATTCCGCAATCTTTTCTTCGTATTCAGCCTTTTCGTCTTGTAGGTGTTTGAGCTCGGCATTGGATTCATCGAGTTGATGTTGTACTTGTAGCAAAGAGCCAGCCTGTTGGGTTTGGCTGTGTAGCTTCGCTTCTAGTGTCTCAATCTTCAAATCTTTTTCTTCGCTCATCTGCTCTAGGTGTTTAATGACAATGGCTTTTTGTTGAGCTTCTGCCTTGTACTTCAGAAGTTGCTCGGCTGTTTCTTTGATCTCACGCTTCACATTCTTTAGTTCTTCGCATCGTAGCTCCCAGGGTGATGTTCCACGTTCGAATTCTTTGTTATTCTCAAGAGGGACTGACTGCTCGTAGAAATGATGAACACCGTCTTTGAGAGCTTGCAAATCTTCGAGGACTTCGGTGAGCCAATTCGGGGTCATGATATGTGGGAAGGCAGCCTTTTGGCACTGGTCCAGGTCTTGTTTGAGCTCGGCAGACGAACGTGAAACCTCAGCAGTGTTATCTGACTTTTCGATCTGCATAACAAAGCTCTTGGCTAGCTTTCTACTGGCCGTAACAGTATCTTTGAGGGAATTTTCGGAGTTCAGGAAGAGATCCTTGGAGTCAACGTCCATTGCTGGATATAACTTGTTGGTATAGAGTTCTTGAAGGTTGGATGCCAATTTAGATGCCCAGTAGGAGCCTTGGTCGCACTCGGCAAGGATCTGTTTGAAGGAATTTGGTGATGCTTCGGCATCCTCGATATCGGTGTAGTTGGCATTGACTGACTCAAGTACCAACGACCAAGATTGAGACAGCGACTCGAAGCCCCATACCATGGATTTGGATCGGAGAACGAACTCGTCTTCTTCGTGAGCTTCTAAAGCAGCAGCGTGAACGGACTTGAGATTCAGGATGACACCAAGAGATCGTCGTAATTCGTCAATAACATCGGATTCTTTAAACGTAGTGGATTTGAGACCAGCGAGACAGGTGTCCAAGAGGCGTTCGACCGGATCAAGTTCATGCACAGTCGCTTGGAATCTGACAAAGTGTTCAAGGGAACAGGTCGTGATGGATTTCCATAGACGTTCGCAATTCGTTGCCATGTGAAGAAGCTGATCGAGGACATCGTATGCAGTTGCCTTTTCTGAAAGTGTTTCGAAGGAAATGTCAGGGTCACGACCCAGCACCCGGTCTCGGACGTAGCGTCGAAGGACAGTAGCCTTGTTTTCAATGCGCTTGAGGCGAAGATAGGCTTGAACCGAGTCATTGTCGGATCCGACCATACCATCAGGGTAATACATTTGGGTGATTCGCAGTTCTTCTTGAACTTGATCGGCGTTAAGTTTGAGCATTTCGGTTTCGATGGTCTTAACCTTGGAGCTCGTAGAGGCAGTGCGTAGTTGTTTGTTTAGATCCATGAGTTCGTTGACACGAGTCGAGACTGCCTTCTTCTCTTCTTCGCTAACAGCTCTTGAAGATTGGGATGCGGCTACTTCTTCCTGCATATCATAGACGAGATCGCGGAACCTAGAGATGGCTTCTCGTGACTCGATGATGTCTTCTTCATGTTGGGCAATCTAAAGTTGGTATGTTAGCATGGTTTAAAAACAGAATAAGAAAAAAACAAGAAACAAGGGTACTACATGGAGCCGGAAGCTTCTCTTTGCCGCTTTTGTCTCTTGGATGACCGCTCGAGATGTTCGAATGCGGTCGAGGAGATCGCGTGCAAGTTCGATGCGACGACTCTTGGGAAATAAAACAGGGGAATCATGGGAACGCTGGGAACGCTGGGGGCAGGGGGGACGTACGAGACGAGCGCTCTGTGCTAGCTGAGCGTCTTTTTCGTCGATTTCTTGCCTGAGGTCGTTCTCAAGTTCAAGATGGTTCTGCTCGAGCTCATCGTTGATTTCCTTGAGGTCCTGCAAGTGGGCGACGGTGTTTTGGAGGCTGGTATTCTGCTCCTTCAAATTGTTGTTCTGATCAGATAGTTCTTCGATGATCTCTTCGGCTCCGACAGCAGCATCCAATTGTTCTCGAAGATCACGCATCGCGGCTTTGTTTTCAGCTTGTTCGGCTATCAGTTGCTCCTTTTGTGCCTTGAGACTGTCCAACTCGGCGCAGTCTTCGGTGAGGCTTTGGATATGGAACTTCATTTCGTTCTCAGAGTCGCGGGAAATCTCACGAAGGCGGATCACAGCGCCCCGAAGTCGGTCATTTTCGCGTTCGAGAGCAAGATATCCTGGTGATTGGCGATCTTCAGGGCTCATAGTCTGACCCATTTCTTCAAGTTCGGCTTTGGTGATTTCCAATTCGAGCTCCATTTCCTCAACGCGTTGTTTCAAAGCTTCGGTTTCGCTGATAGCTGCATCCGCCTTTTCCTCAGCCATCTCACGATCGAGGGCAGAATTTTCGAGGTTGAATTCATATTCTTGTTCTTGACGTTCAAACTGAATGATCTTTTCTTCATTTTCCTGAAGCTGACGTTTGAGTTCGTTGTTTTCTTGATGCACGGGTTGTAGCTTGGCATTCAGTTTCTGACAGATGGTTTCGAGTTTGTCGCGTTCAAGTTGGACTTGCTCAAGGAGAGTAGCTTTATTGAGGTCTTCAGCATGTCTCTTTTCAAAAAGATTAACCTTGGCGAGAAGCTCGTCATATTGTTGTTGGCTGATTGTGGTCGAAGTGGAGGTTCGTCTAGTGGTGGAGCTAGTGGCAGAAGAAATGCTTGGCGCTTTTGTTTGGAAGGTGGAAGCGCGGCGGACAGCTGGCTTTGACGCGGGAGCCTGGGTGGAAGCTCTAACGGTATGCTTTGGCTGAGTGATGGTAGAGGATGGAACAGCACTCAGGCGTGATGCAAGTGGGCGAGGCTTTGCGCTTTCGGTGGGGGACGTGACCGGTTTTGGGTTGGAGGAACTGCTAGAGTCGCGAGCGAGGGGCTGCTTGCCGAGAGCAGGCCTATTCTTCGTGGGAGAGAGGACAGAATTGGCGCGCGTTTTGGAGGTGACAGATCCAGGACGAGCCTGAGCGCGGGTAGGAAGAGGTCTGGCAGCGGGCTTGGGGGCAGGCTGCTGCAAAATGGTGGAGATGCCGGTGGCTCTGCAGAAGAGGCCGCGATTGGGAGGACATTGGAAGTAGCGATGACCAGAGATGGAGCCGTCGTTCTTGCCAGTCTCTTCGAAGAGTTCGATGCCGATGAATTCGCCTTCAGAGACGTGGATTTCTCCAATGTAGCGGACGATGCCCTGGCGATCGTCGTTGAGTTCGACCGTCTGGCCGACCTTGTAGACGGCCATTTTGGCTGATTTCAAGTAGGATTTTTGTGACTCTTGATGGATCGAGTTGGTTTAGTGCGGAAGATTGATGGAAAGAGCTTTGGTGGTGCGTTGTTGGAAGCAGTTGCGTTGACGGATGCGAAGAGTTGTGAAGTGGAGTTGGAAGGAAAGAGATGGACGCGAGATCCTTTTTACTACTCGAGAAACGCGGCACAGACCCTGGTATGCACGGGCCATGTGTTCGCAGATCCAACGGGTAACCTGCATGACACCAGCCCCAAAACGCAAGATTGGCATCTAATCTTATCAGTCAATTCCTTGATACATGGTGCGTTTATCCTCTAGCATCGTTTTTCTTGCACGACATTCACCATCCAGCGTTGTTGGCAGCCCCCATACATCGATTTCTATCTCTACACACTTTACAAAGCCTACGCGTCACGTAAACACACTTCCATATTGGGCTAAGTTCTACCAAAGACGCGTCGATTCATCCGAGAATTTGCCGGCCAGACATCTACATACAAGCTAGGCCTCTTTACTGTATACCCGCTGACTCTGAAATGCATTGCTGGTAGTCTTGATCATAATGGGAATTCCGTCTTCGATACATAAATCAGTAGCTAATTAAGTATCGAAATACATGTGCCCAATACTGTGCTGTCCTTGATGCTCTTGAAACCCATTTTCCGAACTTCTTCTAGAAGAGTAAGCAATCAATGCAGTATAAGCTCGATGAATGAATGAAGATGATATTTTACTTCTCTAGCATGCCATAGTACAAAAACGCCTTCTGTCGTACCTTCTCTACCTTCCCCAGAAAACTCCATGTCTCCAACACATACTTGTACAAGTATCCATAACCACGTCTCTCACAAATATTACCAACATTATATCGTGTTCCACATACGCCATCCATGTTATGAAGTGAGGTCTGCAATCCGCTGTTCAATCTCCGGTATCGCTCGTAGCTGTAAATCTAGCTCTTCCTTCTCACTACCATAAATATTAGCAACCATCCATGATCCGAGCCATCTCCGAGGTACTTACTCTTCCAACTGAAGCCTCCTCTCTGCATCGAGCTTGGTGAAAATGTAATGGCCTTGTCCATCAAATTGTAGGATCTTCTTGTGATATTTCCAGAGACTGCGTCTGTGACTGACAGTCATCAATGTGATCCCCAGTCTCTTCGCTTCCTCGTACATGACTCTTTCGATTTCCAGCGTCACGCTGCTTGTGCATTCATCGAGGATCGCGTATTTTGGAGCGTGGTAGAATAATCGTGCCATTGCGATCCGCTGTTGTAGACCACCCGATAGCACATCTGTCCATTCTTGCTCTGCATCCCAGCCTCCCGGTCGGTCAACGATAGATTCGATCTCGACGACGGACAGAATCTGGTATAGATCGTGATCTGTTATGCCCTTATCCCGCATTTCTCGCACACCATCTGGGTAAATGACCTGTTGTCGTAGCGTTCCTCGAGAAAGGTAGGGTCGCTGGGGAATGTAGAAAATATCCTCAAAAGGCGGTTTTCGCACTGTACCACCGTATACAGGCCACAATCCACCCAATATACGGAACAGGGACGATTTGCCGCAACCATTAGGTCCGACGATGAGAAGGTGGTCTCCCGGCTTGACTGTAAAGCTAAGTGCACGAACCAAAACATCTCCGTTCGGGGACACGATGGGTACGTTGACAAATTCAATGTCTTCACCTTCTGATACTTCACCTCGCCCACGCAGGACCGCAGCGTTTTCTTCTGTATCCGCCGATGAAACGAGTTTCTTCTCGAAATGACCCGCTTGTATATCGTCAATCACGTCCAATAAGGTCGACACTCGTGATGTGTATCCCGCCAACTCAGTTACTTCTTTGTAGGAGAACATAACTCGTCCGAAGGCATCGGAGGACATGAGCAGCATTCTACGGTTTGTGACGAAGCCTGATATGATGAGCATAATGTGTGACGGACTGAGCCAAGTACTTACTTTCTGTTCTATCGCCCATACTCTTACCCTCAACGCCTGGCACCTTGAAGAACACCGGTACACTGCAGAGCATCAATCCCAACGCACCCCAGAAATACTTGATAACAAAGTCTTCCATGACGCCGTGGTAGAATCGTCTTCTCAATATCCGGTTAACGTGTTTGATCAATGTGAAATATCCTTTGTCTAGAGTATCCTTCTCGGCTTCATGCCCGGAGTACAAAGCAACCTCTTCGCTATAATCTATGAGTCTTGAATGTTGAAACCTGAATTCTCCTTCCAATCGCGCCTCATCAGCAACATATTTTCCAAAAGGTGGCGTTAAAGCTCGCATGACGTTTGCTGAAAGTTGTACAATCAAGCTCATGAAGAAGAGCCCTTCGCCACCCACACTTCGCGACAACGACCAGTTGTATATTATCATGTCGAGGACAGGCTTTGCGATATTGGAATAGAGTTCCGCGAGACTATTCGAGAATTTCGCGATGTCGACCGTGATGAGTTGATCTGCATTCTTTATTCGGTCGTCAAGTGCAGAAAGGGTGTAAAAGGTCATATGAGAGAGGTATTTGTTATGGACGTAATGCGTGAGGCGGTTGCGGTATTGAAGGGAAAGTTTGCATTGATGGTATGAGAGCTGCGCAGCACGTTAATATGGAGCAGAAGGGAGGCATGTGAATAGACGGTACCATAGAATTCGTGAATGTAGCAGGCACAGCTACTATCATCCACCAAACAAGACCGGTGAGGAAATCTCGTCCCCTTCCTCGGACAAGATTGCTAACCAGCTTTCCATCAAGTTCAGCCACGTACAAGCTGATCAACGTCCGGAGAACAAGGAATATACTGTGGCTGATGAGTAGACGAAACTCCTTACTCTTCCATCCGGGTATCACAATCTTCAAGAGCCGAAGCAAGTTCTTGAAGAACTCTCTATTCAGCTCAACCTTCTTCCGCGATGTCGCCTCTCCCTCCGAAGCTCCCGTCCCCGCCTTTTTTCGAGCTTCGGCCTGCCGTCTTGAAGCTTCCTTCTGTTCGGCGATAGCATTTCGAATGCGATTGATTAGGGCAACGAAGAGAGTAAGGTATACAGCGCGGGATATGCGTGTTCGGTGTTGGAGGTATCGAGACGTCAGTTCGTTCACAACGCCTTTAATGGAGCGGGCGGAGGTCGCAGTGGCCGAAGAGAGCTTCGACTGAGCGGCCATGGCTATCGATATCTCCGCATAGAGGAGGAGAGTTGGTCATAGTCGTCGTTGTTTGACGGAGGCGCTGCACGAGACAATCAATGCTCGTTGGCACGCATGTGAATATGAAAGCCGAGGCTCATCTCACGTAACCGTTCCCCGGAGTCCCCACAAATCACTATGACGAAACAGGCTTAACGTCCAATGACATGTGGAATCGCTTGATCGCTGCTTCGGAGTTCCTCGCCTTTCTCATACATCTTCAACCCCTTCTTAAGAGACCTAAACAACTATCTGTACCCGAATGAATACAATTCCATCTCCAACCTCACTATGTGCAAACTGCTTGAGCATGGCCAAATCATTCTGTGTCCAGAATACACTATTCTATTCAATATCTTTAAATAGCACATCAAAAGGAGAATGTTTCAATCCATATAACTAAGTTTCAATACGCTCACGACATAGGCTTTTAAAAGAACTAACCAGCAAAAATAAGAGAAAGGAGAAAGAAATGAAAAACACAAAATCAAAACATTTCAAGATAAAAATACATAAAGAATACCAGTAAACAAATCGTGTGCAGAACCCTTACCATAATCCATAATCCTCATATGCCCCTCATTCAAATCCCCCTTCGCTTTCTCGCCGCCGCAATCGCAGCAAGCTCAGCATTCGAAGCGTAAAACCAATACTGCGCTTTATATTCGACCTGCATCACGCTTCCCACGTCCGCCCCATCGCAAGTCTCCGGTGCTGTTCCTCCCTCCGTAACCAATCTAAAGACCTCCTTGATCGCGCTCGTAGTACCCTCAGCCTGGGCATCCAACTTCAGCCACGGTACATCCACGCTCCCGTCTTGCCTCGTCGGCGCCGGAGACGAGGCCACCTTCTTTAACTCCGTGTTCCCAAGGCCGATGATATCAAAATCCGGGGTGGTGTCGTCGACGAAAAAGTGCATGCCAATGGCTGCAGCGTCCTCGTTTATGGCACCAAGCTGCCCAGTTGCGACTTCGCATGTAGCGTTGACAAGGTTAGCAACAGCGCCAATGGCAACAGGTGCCGTAGCCGAGGAAGCGTTTGCGCAAGTGTAGTTTTGTGTCCCACTGCCTTGGGCGATCAGAACGAGGCTGAGGCCTGTGGATGGGGTGGGCAGCGTGCTGGAGGGTTGTTGGGCAGTGGCGAGGTCGCAGGGTGTGTCTGAGTTGTCGTTGGTTTGACGGGGAGGGAATGGAAATGGAAGTCTTGTTGGACGTCGGCCTTGAGGGGCAGCACTTGCTAGGAAGCAGAGTGCCAATCCGGCGATCAACTGAGATACGCGCATGATGAATTGAGAATAGTAGGGACTTGAGGCTAGCTGGAAAGCGCAAAAGTGGATGGCAATGGGAACTTAGGGGCTGCCCCAACTTGGGGGAGGAGAGTTGAATATGAGGATATATGAATAAGACAGGGGTAAGATAAGAGTTGTATATGAGCTACCAGAGCTCTGAATGGGTACTATTAATAACAACAAAAATATTGAGGGAGCGAAAGGCAGCTCACAGAGCTTGGAAGAGTACAGTCAATGATGTTGATGAGGTTCCTAAGGCAAATGCAAATGGCAGTTTATATATCATCCCTTACCTGGAAGACGCTGGTGGAAGCCGGATCATAGCGGATACAGGGAGGTGAAAGCGACTCATGAAGATGCAAGATAAACTTCCTGCAGGATTGAGGGCTCAAACGCACTCTCATTCACTCAAGGCTTGTTCGAAGAAGCAAAGTCGTGTCGTCTATTCGAGTTGGTGATAGGGGATCTTGGTCGAAGCTCCTGAGGGAACTGTTGGGGTAGGGGAATGTGCAGATTAGCACAGTATATGGGTGCTAAAGGAACGACGGCGAAACATGGGATCTATATCCTTGGGAGAAAGGAAATTGAAAACTGGTCGTCCAGAATGATCCTCGACGTGGGTGACACGGCCAACCATTGGAATGGTGCCTCCTAACCAGAGCCTTCGCCACGAGGCAAAGGAGCCTGAATCATGGATAAAAATATCCCGTGGGGTAGAAAAAGCGTAACGGTGCCTGCGGAAGCTGGGACGCGCGATGAAACAGAAGAAGGTTAATTGATAGTGTGTGCAGTTCGCGATGGACGGCGTATCCTGTCCGGCAAGCGTGAAACGGTCGCCTTATTTCAACATCCCTGGCCATAGTAAGATTTAAATTGAATGACGGTCGGTAGAACATCACGCTGGACCGCCGACCATTGTTCCTTTTTCCTTCTGGCGACAGCACTTTGCTACTTCAGGACGCGGGAAGGCGTGCAGAAGCGTCAAACTCCATCGAAACCAGGAGGACTCTGTATCGTTCTGGTGTTGAGATGGATCCTTTAGCTATTGGGCGGATGGTCGACGGAGTGCTTCCCGACTATCCTCTAAGTCGGCGCATGTTATCCTCTCTCTTTGTAGTTGCAGCCTCATCTGAAGCAATTGCGAAATGCAGTGGTCGGTGGAAGGATCGCCATTGGCCAACATCGCGTCGACGTGTGCAATTCCTCCAGAAGCATAGACGCGTCAGTGCGAGGCACCTTTCTGACCTACAGCAGTTTTCTCGTCCAAGGTTGGCCGCGGAGTCAACGTGTTGCCACGTAAATAATGACGTACAAGACAAGTTGACTGAATCCGAACGGTGGCCTTTTCGAGGAGCGATGCGAGCAGCTTTAGATGAAATTCGACGGCATACAGACGTAATAGGACGACTGACTCGTGGAGGAGATTGGATTGGCGAGTGAGGAGGCGCAGAAGACGGAAAAGCGGTCGAGTTGAAGCCTGAGGCGTGGCATCCTATCGCATCGCCAAGCCAACTCGGCCAGCTCAGCCACCAGAGGTTGACGAAGACAAGGAATCGCAGCGATGCCTTAACCACGGCCGTCCGGCTGAAACTGGGAGCACGTCCGGGAGTGTATGCTTGCTGGCCGCTCTTCCTCTTCCTCCTCTCTTGATTTAGCCATGAGCGCGCAAGCACGATGAATGCCCGGAATGTGCAGTCGCTTGCTAAAGAAGCAGGCGTCCGTCCCGTGTTTGTGCGAGAACCCTGTCTAACAGCTCCCACCGCGCCGACCGTGTCTGCCACCAATGACGACCGCATCCACGCCAGGAACCTTCTCATCGAGCAGCGCAAGAGCCGGCCAGACTACAGAGATCCCGACAAGCAGCTGAAACGCATCTTCCGCTCCTCCAAGACCAAGGAGAAGCTGCAGGACACCAACCGCTGGGAGTTCTCCCAAGACGAGGTCGACCAGGTCTTGTCCTCCATCATCGCCCAACCCTCGACCAGCGCCGGCCTCGTCCAGGCCTTCCTCGATCTGGGCGCCAGCGTCAATCAGGTCCACGGTGCCGACCAGGCCAATGCAAAGACCCAGAAACTCCATGGACGCCCTACGAGACGAAGTACCGTCCTCCAGAATGCCGCCTCGCTGCGTAGGTCCGACTCGGTCAGTGTCCTCGCCCGCTACGGCGCAGACCAGGTCACGCTTGATGAAGCCCTGTCGTCGGCTCTGCATGCCCAAGACCTGGCCTGCATTGAAGAACTCCTCCGCTATGGAGCCGATATCAACAAGTATCCAAACACCCTCGCTGAAAGCATCCGCCGGGGTAACGTGCCGCTTGTTCGTCTGATCCTGAAGGCCCCTAAAGCCCTCAAAGCCGAAACCATCTCGTCATGCCTGGGCCCAGCTTTACAGGCAAAGTCAGAGCCGATGCTCTCTCTCCTCGTGGGATATGGCGCTGATCCGAACTACGAGAATGCTGAAGCCTTCAAGACAGCTTTGGCCCACGGTGAATATCAGCTTGCCGTGGCCATTGCAGCTGGGCCTGTGCAACTCACGCCCAAGTCACTACAAGGCACCTTAGACATTGTGCTGCAGTCATCTCAGCGCGAGAGAATCCCTTACTTCATTGAGCTTCTGCTATGCTGTGGTCTGCCCACGTATACGGAGCGCCTCGCTGAAGTCTTGGTGTCTGCCACCAGATCAAATCAGATTACCTTCGTGAAGAGGCTACTCGATTATGGGGTATCTCCCACGTTCAATGAAGCCGAAGTCCTTCGCATTGCCATTTCGGAATCCAGGTGGGAGGTTGTTGATGTCTTGCTCGAGGCCCCAATTTCACCCCCTCAGGCGTCCATTGCCGTAAGAGCAGTGCCGCTCCAAGCACCCCCACGCCATAGATTCCGTGTTATTAAAGCTTTGACTAAGAAGGGAGCAAACGGCCTACCCTTGAGCAAGTGGCTCAATATCGCCATCCAGGAGAATGATCAGCCATTGATTTCATTGCTTGTGAATGCTGGCGCGTCACTCGACAACCAGAGCTTAACTTCAGTCGTTGCTAAAAAGGATTTTACCAAACTGAAGGTTGTACTGGCGGGACGACCCTCCCCGGAGATATTATCGAAAGCTTTTCCACATCTTCGTAACGGTTATTCACAACCCGAGAGATTGGAATGCTCTCGTATGCTCCTAATAGCCGGTGCAAAAGGCGTCGAGGTTGATCAAGCACTTGTAGATGCGATTGCAGATACGACTTCGAGGGATGCTAATCTGATTGAGCTGCTAGTGAAGCACAAGGCAAGTGTAGATCACGAGAACGGGAAGGCGATGCGCCTAGCTCTATCGCAAGGCGATATGCCGGTTGTGCGCCTTTTATGTGAAGCCAATCCCTCAGTAACCACAATTTCATCTGCTATGTCACTTGCGTTCGGATCCCATGGCCAAAGAAATTCTCAAACTCTCCAAATTATCGAACTTCTACTACCAAAAAAGCCCTCTAATGAAGCCAAGATCGGAGTCTTGCAACTCGCCATTCGTGGAGGACCGGAAAACATTGACATCATCAATCTAATTCTTGGCCCAGATGCCAAGCTGCTCGAGGTGGCCTTTGCATCTACATTGACGCTTGAAAGCAATTCAGCCAAATTTCTCATTCTATCCGCTTTACTCAAGATCGGAGTGCCCCAAGCCATTCTAAGTCAAGCTCTGATTTCAGAAATACCCCACGCTATTCACCAAAATGATTTAACAGTCGTGGGGCTTCTACTACAAGAGGGTGCATCTACTGATTTCAAGGATGGAGAAGCTCTTAAGCTTGCTGCCGTCTCTGGCTCATTGGCTCTTGTTCAGACCTTGCTGAATGGAAAAGAAAGGCCCTCGACAGCTACGTCAACTGCGGCGTTTCGGGCACTGTTCCACGACTCGAATGCTGATAGGAGCAACAAATCCATTCAGATAGCAAAGGAATTGCTGAAAACAGGTGTTCATCAACCTGCTATTGACAGCGCGCTGCGCGCTGCTCTCGATGATATCAATACTAGCTCCCAAGAACTAGTTGATATATTACTTGATTACAACGCTGACGTGAATACAGCCGATGGAACGAATTTCGCTTTTGCTGCACGTCACCAGCAATTTGACATATTTTCCAAGTTGTTAAAACACAATCCTAACTATCGCGTCATCATTCCGGGCCTTCTTGAATCGATGTTGGACGAAGAGTCTCTTGTCAGCGCTTTGAAACTTTGTTTCGATGACTTGGAATCTGGAGAGCACGGTATGTAAATTCAAACGAAGTTTACAAGCCAGATGGAACACTAACTCTCATTTTAACGATAGCAGATCCCATCCAAGGCTCCAAATATCCTCTTCTTATAACGGCAATTCTTGGATATCCTCGCGGCGTTAATATCGTTACCCTCCTTTTACAGCATGGCATCAACCCTGATACGACCACGCTTGCAGTGGTCAGCAAAGAAATTGGCCAAGAGAATGTTCCCGCATTACTCTGGGCATTGGCTCAACCTCAGAAGCTTGTCTCCGATTCGGTGATATTAGCACTACTCCGCGCAGGTGGTATGTACATTTTACTCGTAGCACTAGGCCATTAGTCTGGTTACACTTTTCACCATGCCCAGAAGAGGGTATACCCTTATAAGCCGATGAACGTCAAAATCTGCCCTGCCTATTCATGGGAACATAGCCCCCCTAGGCTATAGTAGGCATACATTTAACGTGAACCTCCAAAAAAGTGTAACCAGACTCATGACTAACATAATTTATTCTTAACATTTTTACTAATTTGATGCCTCACGTAGCGTCACCCACTCGCCGATCCCCAGTCTCAGAAATGTCACCCCTCTCAGTTGCAGCACGTGAAGGACGAAAAGAGATTGTCAAAGAGCTTATAGCTCGTGGGGCGGATGCGTCGGCGCGGGATAAGTCCAATCATTCTCCATTATTTTACGCTAGCAAGACTTCAGTAGCTCCGATTGTGCAGCTTTTGTGCAAGGCCAAGGCACTGAAAGACGATGGCAGTCTTCACGAAGCTGCAAGGAACCTTCAGCTAGATGTAGCATTCGAGCTGATCCAACATGGCCATAACCCGAATTTCCCCTCTCGACTTCATGGTGGACGCAACGCTTTGGGTGAGCTTTGTATTGGTGCTGAAGTTGTAAACTCCACTCAGAAAACGAGACTGAGGCAACTCCTCCGACTGCTTTTAGACGCAAAGGCCAACCCGAAATTCCAAGCCCGTAACGAGAAGTCTACCTTGATATTAGCGCTGGATAACCCCTATAATCCGCTCGAAATCACAGATGCGCTGCTTGAGACTGAAGTTTGGGAAGACCTTAACGACGAAAAGCACATGTATCGCGATCCAGCTGGCTTGTGGTACTCACCCGTCAAATACGTTGAACTCATCCCCAACTTAAGCCGAGAAAGCCATAAACAAGATCTTCTTGACCTCCTCATGGATAAAGGTTGCGAGCCTAAATTCTACTCCAATAGCCCAGAACAACCAGATGGCGCGATGGGTCTCCCCCCACCCATTTCTCGTCTCGCAGACCGGCATAAAGAACATCAGCTAGCTCTCCGTCTTGCCGCTGAGGAAGATGAGCAGGCAAGGATGCTTGCCGAAGCTCAACATCGAGACACTCTGCGCCGACAACAAGAACGAGCGGATGCTGAACAAGTCGCGCTTGCTGCTGCCCACACCAAACAGCTTCAACTCGACCAAACCCGTCACGACTTTGAAGTAGCACGGTTGAAACAAACCGAGGCGGCCAAGCGTGAGGAGCGTGACAAGAATCACCTTCTCCAGCTCAAACTGGAACACGAATCATCTGCACAACGCCAACAGCATGATGATCGACGAGCAGCAGCCAGCCTACAACATGAAACGAAACTCATTCAGCAGCGAAATGCGGAGACTGAGTTCAGAGCTAGGACGGAAAGAGGCGTCCTTAAGGAGAAAGAGGAAGCTTTCCATCGAAATATGGAAAGGCAGAGACAATTGACAGAGAGGATGGATGAAAGTGCCAAGTTACACGCAAAACTACGGCAAGAGAAGCCACAGCAACAGCTTGAGTGGGGTAATGTGGATTGAAAGAAACTAAGAGTGTTGTCATCGGACGAATAACAACACAGACAAACTAGCAACCCTCAGCTCGGTGCACGCAAACAAGCAAACAAACAAACAGCTGCACTCCATAATTGGTGACATGTATGATCATGCAAAGGTATTGTGGAGGTGGTGTCCCTCACTCCCAGATCGTACATGTACAACCATGCAACCCAGAAGTATTGCATGTACATACATGCAATCAAACTGGCAAAACAAACACAAGATTCCTTTAGGCATTGGTTGGAAAGGGCAGGATGGGGACAAGGATTCATGACTTAAGTAACGAAAATAGACATGCATTGAAAATACCCATCCTGAAATCCATCTTGTCCTGCTTCATCTATAACATTAAAGGATCATATATCCTACCTAACTACAGGCATTTAAATAATATCATTATGGCCATGCATTGATGTGATTTAAATGAGTTCACTCTCATCCAATCCCTCCACATACACTCACAACATTGACGAAATAACGACCTTTCCCCGTTTCAAATATGAAAATAACCATGAGTAATACTATAGTCTAACTCGCTCAACCCTACCGATGATATAAGAGTACCCGACTCGCATAGATCCGTTCCTGTGGTATCACGAATTATGCACGATACAACCATGCGAAAGCAGGGGAATTTAACTAATTCAATTTAGGTTAGTTTGTTTATCTGTCAGCATATATACGCAGTTTATAATGATGGAATCACTGTATCTCTTACGTTCTTTTTAAATACAGAGCTGAGGGAGGGATATCCCATAGCGAGATTGTTTACTCGGTTTCCCCTAAAGACAAATTATCCCAGGATCCGCACATGTGCAAGAAACGGCACAACCCACAAGCCTAGATCTTGTGTTTGTTTGCGCTGGGACTGTGGGTTATGAGTTGAGTCCACAAGCATGATCCAAGCAACTAATATCCCACATCCACCTATCAATACCAAGCACAAAAATATGGCACGGTGGTCTAGTAAATAAACTAGATCTATCTGGGTAATGTGATTGCTTATAAAGAATGCTTATAAACGTTAAGGTAAGTTGATCCTGAATCCTTCCTTTATTTATCCTTGCCTCATTTCGCTACTGTTTCCCCATTTTTGATGGGCTTGTTGATGCTTGAAGATAGCTTGTTTGTACCACTGGGCCTTGTTGGGTCTGAGATAGGTTGTTGGGTTATTTGCTTGGGTGTTTGTTATATTAGTGTCCTCGATTCAAAATATTTCACTTCACCTCTTCTTCACTTCGATCACGAAACTGAGAGAATCGATACGATAAGGGAAGAAAAGAGTCACTGAATCAAATCATGAAGTCTATACCACGAACACTTTGTCCGTTCCTCACGTTCCTCACACTCCTCTCTTTCCTTCCCACCTTCGCGATCTCTATATCCGTCCTCTCAAACTCGCCCGAAGACCATCCCCACCAACTCAAACCCCTAAAACCCGAACTCAGAACCACACAGCCCCCATCAAAGCGTTCCCCAGGCGTAAGTCCCCCTTCCCATCCCCATCCCCTCCCCTCTCTCTCCGCCTCACCCACCCAACTAACACCCAACCCAGATCTACACCTGCACCTCTCCCCACTTCACCGGAACCTGCACCTACCACACCCCCACCCTCACCCCGGATACCGAAAACTGTCTCACGCTTGACGGAACAGCGTTGAGTTTCGGCCCTGATCCTGGGCTCGAGTGTATGTTGTTTAGGAATGGGGTTTGTAGGGATTTTGGCGAGGGGGTTTTGAGTGGGGTGGTGTTTCCTGAGGTTGAGGATTTGGAGGCTTTGGGATGGGGTGGTGAGGGGAAGGGGGTTTGGGGGGTTATTTGTTGGGAGGTTTAGGTTGGGGAGGGTGATGGGGCGAGATTGATTTTGATGGGGATGGGAATGGATCAGGATGATTCGATTGTGAGGGTTGGGTTGGATACGTACTTCGTTTTATATTATATTATTAGCAAGTTTTAATCTAATTAATTAGCATTCGGGATCACCAAGAGGAAGTAACACAAGGATATAAAAGCAAAAAGAAAGGTCAAACACCTTGAAAACGAAGGTTTATCTTTCAGTGATATCGTATAGCTCACTGCATCAAAAAAGAAACAACCTGTCACCAAGTCATCCCGAATCACAAAAACTGTAAACACCAAAAACAAACCATATCATCTACCTAATTTCAAACTTCCTCCTCTTCAACCCCCCTTCCCCCTCCCCCAACATCCCCATAACCTCCCCATCCATCACCCCCTCAACAAAACACTCCCCAATAAGCTCAAACCCATTATCTACCATCCTCAACACAAAAGGCGTTTTCCCACCAAAAAGCACAACAACGATATCTCCCCTCCGTGCCATCTTAGGTGCGAGTCCTAGGTATCCTTTTTGGGTTTGAATGACGCTTCGTCCTGGGGAAATATACTCCGCTCTTCGCATCCAGTGGTCTGGGTCTGGGAGTTCAGTGTTGATTGGGGTGTCTGAGGTGATAGTAGAATCAAAGTTATATCCTTTCCTACGAAAATACGCAACACCGTCTCCAAAACACAACGCCGGGTTTCTACTTGGTATAATCTCCGGGAAAAGCGCACCATATCCAATTGTAAGTACGGCAAGTAAAGCTCTTAATACTTCCTCTTTACGAAGATATCTCGTTTCCACTCTCCCATCGATAATATCCCTGAAAAGCTGCATTAAGGGTTCATCTCCGCGGTAGAACTCGTTGGTCTGGAAGACCCGGTAAGAAGTTTCTATCGTATCGACGATTACACCGTCGAGGTTTAGGATGGCTTTGGAGGGGGAATAGGAGATGATGGGACTACTTGATCCACTGGCCTTGTAGGATGAATTGGGCATTCCTATCATGCTTCCCGTCCAGCCGGTATCCCAACGAGGGATCCATGAAGGGAGTTTATTATCTTTACAAAGAACTCCTTAGCCATATATCTATGAAAAAAATCATAGCCTAGTATAACTTGACTTACCTCTAAACGGATCCTTCACTGCATTCAACGTAACCAATGACCCATCAATAAGAAGACTCCGATACGCGACCTCATGAAAAATCTTCCTCCAGCACACAGAGTAATTGACCTCGATCAAAGGTAACCCCGCCGGACCCTGTCTAGCCGAATAATGCCCCAACTGAGCAAACACATGGTCATTCCGGATCGTAGCTTTCAAGTGCCGCGCACGATGGAGTTGCCAGATGAAGCTTCTTGCGTTGGCATCTTCGAGACCCGTATCCACGAATTGCCTATGTAAGTATCGGACTCGATTGGTGGAGAGATTGTGATGGGAGAGTGAGGGCGAGAAGTGCGTTTGTAGGTATACGGATACGGTGTAGAGGGGTTTCCAGGGGAGGGTGGCGGTTTTACCCCAGAGGAGGGTTGCTGGGGCTGAAGTGCCGATTTCTTGGGCTATCCATACACGGGAGAACTATTCGTATGAATATATAATCAGTATTATCAGATTTAACCTAGCAAGGATAGAGGCTTTGGAAATATATACTTACCCAAGGAAGATTATATAACGTCTTCAAACACACCCAATCATTTTCTGATATCTCTTCTACGCCGGTTTCTATACCCAATACATGGTTCTTAGCTCGGATATCTAACCTCTTAATTAAATCGAGTGCACTCCCCGCAATACCCTCATCGTCATCACCAAGCCAAACCAACACCTCAGACGCGTTCTTATAAATCCCGTTCATAAGCGAGACCTGCTGGTTCTTCTCTACATCATTACTCTGATCAATACAAACCTGATCAACCCAGATACAGAGATCCCGATCAATGCATCGTACACAATCGAGTGCATCCACCAAAGTTGATGTCACTAGGAAAGATTGATTATTTAGAAGGATGGTTTTGGTTCTGTTGACGTTTCCCCATACGTAGGAGAGTGCGTTGTACGGTGGGAGGTTAGTGAGAGAGGCGAGGGAAATGGACCCTTGGATAGGGGAGCATTTTGGTCCGGCGTGTAGGGTTAAGAGACGGATGGTCGCCGGTTTGGTTATTGGGTCGTAGGTGTATGACATCCCGATTTTTCAGCCTTTCCTGGTCAAACTGAGTGGCAGGGAAACCTGGAGGATGTGTATATGACTATCTTTATGACTTTGCTGTAGCGATGATCTAGAAATGCAAAATGGATACTTGAATAAGAAGAACACAGGCAAGAAAAAATTTCATTCATGATAGGAATCAAGGCAGTAATGATCTTGATGCTGTCGTTTCTCAGCCTCACGTGGCGTTTTGGCTTGCATATTCGGCTTCCGATTCGTATGTCGTGCATCCAAGATGAGTGGTAATTGATAATACCAACATAAACATGAAGAACAATAATTGCAAGCAACATACGACTCGCATAATATGTGAAAAAAGGAGTAGGAAGATAATGTTGAAAAAGATTTGAAATGTTTGGCTCCCTAAGATACCTGAGTAGTATAAAGGCAAAACACGTACGTCTATTCAAATTAAGTAAAAAAGGGCACAATGATACTTATATCCGGCCACAGCAGCCTTGTTCTGAATCTCTAATATGCAGGTTGCCTAAGTGCTTTAAAGAGAACCGAGCATCCATAAGCATTGAAGAAATGAAAGCATGTATGGGACATGCAGTAGATAATCCAAAGAAAACCTTAGAAGAGACAAAAGAAAAAATCGCGTATCTGCTGTTATTACCTGCTCAAAAGCTATGTGTAGAGTATAGTTGCAAATCCAAAGAAGACTTTTATACATAACTACGTGAATTAAAAATTCGTGGTATCTTTTGCTCTCCATTCGTATGACATAATCTACTTTAGGGAAAAAACCGCCAATAAAGCCCAACTGGTAGTCAATGGGAAGAGTGTGAAAAGAAAACGGTATGCCGCTATCTAAAACAAGATGATGTCAAGAAAGGGAAACCTGAGTCCGCTCAGGATACAGGTAACAACTGCAAACAAAGACAAGAAGAATCAATGATGCGTGTCTCTCTTTTTAAGAGTAATTCAATAAACGTCTCGAGTCTCATGACCCGGATCTTCCAGCCCCACTCCCCTCATCGCTCCGCTCTGGCTCGTAGTCTGTCCCACCAAGTGCGTTGTTTGCAGGAGGTGGTGCGGCAGGCGCCTGGCTACGAGATGCCGCAGCATGTAATCTCTGATCTAATGCCTTAAGCGCCAAAGCTCGTCGTCTCTCTGCTTCTGCTCGAGTAGCCCCACCACCTCCTCTTCTATTACCACCATTAGGGTTCATCAAGCTAGGTAGACCGCCTTCAGCGCGCGCGCTCGCTTGTTCATTCCCGGCGTCAATGTCTTCGGCGGAGAAAGGTGTGCAGATTTTGAAAGCGATGAGAGCGTTGTGGACTTGTTCGGAGAAGATACCGACCGGGGTGTGAAGGGGTTCGGGGAAGAAGTATGCGAATGCAAAGGTGTCAGAAGCGTCTCCGTAGGTGATAGAGCCATCGCCAGTGGCGGCGGAAGAGAGTGAGGGGCTAGCACGGTAGAAACGGAGGTATATCCAAGCAGTGAAGAATCCCAACCAGGCGAGGAACATGGCGGTTTCCGTGCCGAGGACGATGCCGGAGATGGTATTGCAGAGGAGGAAGATGGCGGGGAAGTGCTTGACGCGCATGCGGACTAGACCTTTGGCTATCGCAACGGTGTGTTCGGGGACGAGCTGTTTGAAGGCGACGAGGAAGCCGGCTTGAATGGCTATGCCGCCGGAGATGGTGGTGTTGCTTGGTCTGGTTAGCATCATGTATTGAAAAATCGTGGGATTGAAGGAGCATACAGAGCTTTGCCGCTCCGGCTAACCACATAGAAAAGGGAGTAAGTTACGAAGACTAAGAGATTGGGTATCATGGCTACAAAAAGAATGAATTTTGTAAACTCCTTGGAACTCCAGGCTCTCTCCAGATATCTCCCTCCGTAGAATATGGTGAAGCCAGTTATTAGCAGACCAAAGACATTCTGCTCTACAAAGGTTGCCAGCAGAAATACCCAGGGGTATATTATGGAGCGCCCAGGGATGATGGCGAGGTAGGGGATGCCATCTCCCTTGGAGACGATGGGCTGCTCTACTCTGTCGACCCAGCCGCTTGCTGGGCGGAGGAAGGCATTCAGGACGGTGAGGACGATGAGCGCACCGAGGGCACTCCGTGTCAGAGGAGGGAGGTTTATTCGCGCCATGGCTAGGGAGGGAGGGGTGAGAAGAGAGGCGGCGTAGGCAGTGGTATAGCTGTATAAATAACTATAGGATTGCGGAGGAGAGGGCGGAGGGGGGCATGAAAGGAAGGATTGTTTCGTCGGAGGGGTGGGGTCGGCTACTCCAGAAAGAGAGGATGCAGGAGCTGTTGTGCGAGCAAGCACAGGGCGAAACAGTTCAAACGAACGGGGGGTCCAGGTGTTTTCAGAAAGTTTTGAGCAGGCTGGTGCTGGCGGTCCCTAGTGAAGGGCGGCGATCAAGCTTCAGGGCTTGGCTCTAGGTGGCCTTGTCGATCCGCGTCGCTGCCAGTCGCAGTGCCCGTCCAGTGCCAGCAGCCAGGCAGCGCTAGAGCACCTGGGCTAGCTCCGTGGACAAGCCGCAGTGAGTCCAGTGTCACTACCAACTAGCCCTGCCGCCCTTCATCCTCCCAACGAACATCTGCTCTACTCTGCTCTGCTCTGCTCTGCTACCCACCATACATCCTCTCCACCCTCCGCTCCACAATCAAATTCCACAACTCGCCTTGTCGCCGCTATTCGCCTCGTATCGTCCCATCCCGCGACGCCATCGCCCCCCGTTGAATGCCCGCTCGACGCACGTTAGAAAACAGAATCATGCGCAATGACCGTTGAGGCTCTCTCCTCCAACGTCGTCAACTATCTCGTCTGGCGCTACCTGCAAGAAGCCGGCACGTAACACACCGTCGTAATCCACTCCAGACAGAATGCTAATGCGTCCTAGGATATGGAAGCGCAGCCCTGCAGCTCTCCAAGAACTGGCTTCGCGACCCTGAATCTCTTCCTTTCGCAAAGAACGTAGGCTCCCACACGTTAATTAATATCCTCCAAGATGGACTATGGTTCGATAAGATGCAGGCGGAGGTCACCGATGTATGCAGCGCCCCATGATCAGAAACGATTCATCGTCTAATGTTGTTTTAGGCCTCTCCCCGCTATTCGTTCGGACGCGACCACGGCCGACCTTATACCAATCGCGATGGCGCGGAATTGACATTGGAAGATCCTGGAGTTACGCAACAAGAGACACGGCGCGACATGCAAAAGGCAGAAGCCAATGGAGTCGTAGAACCCCCTCCACCGCGAAAAGGTGGAGCAAGACGCAAGAAGAAGGTGAATGGCATCGCGGAGCAGCAAAAGGAACAACAAGCGAATGGCGATGCTATGGAGGTGGATCAAAATGGAACAGTCATTACTACTCATAGTGTTCGTGGAGAATCCGAAGCGATAGTTTCCGAGGTGGAATCGCCGACCGTTACCGATATACCCATATCTACTCTTAGCATTGGCCATGATGCGGAGATTCAGACGGAAAAGATTGCAGATCTGGCAGCGGAAACCACGTTCGTAAAGATACAAGACCCCGATAAATCCATCACACATACGCTTTGGGGCCTTCCAGAAGCACCGACTATTTTACTAACAGCAGGAGGATCATTACTACGGTTACATCATATACCAAACGATACGCCGGGACCGGTAACACCTCAGACCATGGACCTAGAAATCCCAATGAGCGACTACACAGTGACGGCTATATGTTGGAATTCAAACAGCGAGGCCACGGTGGCTGCAAGGGAAGCGCACAAAAACGAAGAAGGCGAGACGATGAAGACGGACAAACTCATCAGAGTCGATGCAACGCAAGGCCCGCACATTATTTCGTCGGTGGTTGGAATGGTCGCTGCCCTACGTTGGCATGAACCAACGCGGACCTTACTCAGCATATCGACGACCGACGTTACTGGCAGTATCAAGGTTTGGAAAGAAACCGATACCGCTCCAACCTGGCATGATTTCACTGACCATGCTATTCTTGATGCGGCTTGGATGACCGACACTACTTTCGTAGTATGCGGCACTAGCTTCCTCAAGATTTATGAAATAGACGGCCATGAGCTCAAGATAAAAACATCTTTCGATACTCCAGAAACATGGGAGAGCTTGAAATGCGACGTTTCTTCTGGTATCGTAGCCTGCATATCACCAGAAGAGAATACTTTAGGTATCATCCATCCCAGCGAACCAGAGACGCTACAAAAACACAATTTTGGAGATGAATATCTATCACATTTTGATTTCCAGCCAGAGTCAAAATCAACCCCTAGACCACTACATATGCTAGCTACCTGTTCCTCTAATGGACCGATACGTATATGGGACGCCAACAAACCATTTGAGTGTATAAGGCGACTAAGTGTGGAGGAAGAATGTGTCATTCATCAAGTTGCTTTCTCTCCCGATGGTACCTCTCTTGCGGCTGCTGGACCCTCCAACGTTACAGTATGGAATCTAGAGAACGGCGAGTTTCCGCCTGCACCAACGGCGATATGGAAGGCGAAGGATTGTACAGAGGAATGGGAAGCGAACAAGGGTGATCAGGAAGACGTTAGTTTGAACTGGGATTCTGATGGAAAGAGGATTGCCTTGGGAGTAGGAAATCAGGTAAGATTTTACTATTATCACTTGAGTGCATTGGAAAGAAGAGGCTGACAATTACTTTAGATCGCGGTTATCAACGTTCCCCGGTAGCAACAACAATTGCGTTGGCGAACATAGCGCACTTCAATTGTATGAGGCTTGTATTGATTAGTTGGATAAAGGAATGGGGTTTATAAAAGGGTTGAAGTGGCGTTGAAGTATGAATGGATGGCTGCTTCGATCTACATACAAAACGGCACCGAGGATTCGAATTCGAATTGAATAATACCCTTCCTCTGTAGCCGCAAAACACGACAAGAGGAAGACAGAAATGCAAAAAGAGAGGTGCAGATGCATGACCGAACCAATCCAGGCACGAGTCAGCCACCAAATCATGCGGGTGCACACGTGACGAAGAGCGGGGTTGCGGAGAAGTTGGGGATCAGTGTGGGGTCAATAGTAATGAGCTTGAGCTTGATGGAACGAGGCTGCATCAACAACGCTACAATTCCGCGCCATCATTCGGCAAGTCCCCAGTAGAAACGACATGCCTAGGTAACTCGATACCTTTTGATACCTCGATTGGCTCCTTTCCAAGGATGGTTTTGGAGGAGGGGTTGGTGATGGAGGAATGGGTCCAACGTCTATGCCGGTTCGGCAATTGTATATGGTGACGCCCCTTGGAGACTTGCTTCGTTTTTGCCGGCTTATGGAGTCGGGTAATAGTATGCGTGGAGGCCATTTTTTTTTCTTATATTTTGGCAATTGCATTCGAGATGTACAGGTACTACTTACATAGAAGCTTGGGAATCCAATCTCACTTCGTTTTGTCCCATTCTCCCTTCGTTTCTCATCTGCTCTTCTCTTCTCCTTGCTTGCCACTTCTCGATACTGGAATTCTACCACTTCTTCTCTTACTATTGTCTTCCATCTCTTTTATCCACTCCCGCATCCATAGTCGATAAAATGTCTGCAATACCCAACCTCCCAACCTCAACCCTTCCCCCAAGCGCCCCTCACTCAACATCCACTCTCCCCCCACCCACTTCCCATCCATCACCAACCACCACACCTACCTCATCCCC
>AJFL01000400.1:0-13477 GCA_000467735.1 Rhytidhysteron rufulum CBS 306.38
TGCTGCTGCTGCTGCTGCTGCTGAGGGCCATTCTTCCCTATCCAATTCGTATAACGCATTGTTGCATTAGAGACACAAAGCTCATCTCCAGCCACCCATCCCACCCATTGACCACGATACAGAATACTAGTGCATCATCTATCTCACCTATCCATCAGCCCTCCTCGGCATTTCAATCTCCCCCCTCTCGTCTCGACCCACAGACCGTTTCCCCGTACAACGTCCATCCGCTCGCGACACGCCTCAACAGTCGTGTTTGGAACTGCCGGTAGTACCTGATGCTGCGCTAGAGAGGGCATGTTGGAGAGGCGCGTTTGAGCTTCGGTCGGCAGTTCTCTCGCGCCCCAACTGCCGAGGTCAACCTTAGTCAGAACCTGGACGGACATTTATCGTGGGTTAAAATGCCGACTTGCCGACTTGCCGACTTCATGTCTTCTTCTACATCATCGTATATCGTATCTCGTGAACTCAATGTCGTGAACAAAATAGTCTTGTAGATCAAGGCAACTATTCCCTCGACAGGTCTATCCGGATTTAGCATGCATTCATATACGTCGTTCAAAACTAGACATCTCTCAATTAACGTCTCTCAAAACCAAGTTGCTAAGTAATCAAATACCTAGTATTGTGTTAGGAGAAACGTATAAGTAGGTTCGAACTAGAAGTTTCAAGCTTCTCAAGGTCGACTTCTCTTTCTCCTATCTCTTAAGCTGTATAAATAAAGACGCACCTCCGATCGCTAAACGTTTCCTGAACGTTCGTAATACATTCATCTCCAACTCAGGTTTATACATTAGAAGATAAGTTCATATCTACAAGAATAGAATCTCCAACACCCCAACCCCCCCCCGGGCACACATCAAAACACTTATCCACAAATCGTAAATATACCCGTTCCTACCACACATCCATATAGCCATTAGTCGTTAATGTTACTGCATGCCCCCCTGAAATCCGCGTATCCTACATTCACCCCTTGGTCATTCTGGATATAAGCATACCAACTACACGTTGACATAGCCGCACCGTTAGCCTGATACAACGCGTTTAAACCCTCTTCCATCCAATCGAGGCAATTCTCTAGGTCGTAAGGCCGGTTACTGTAACAGCCCACGTCACCATCATGGTAGTATCTCGAAGGCGGAATTACGATTTCCAAGGGGTTGGGATCTGGAATTAGCCAGTCGCTGTCATCACAACTATATAGATTGTTAGTGTTACCTCTGTCTACTTTTATTTTTTTTGAATGGAATCGAACTTACCCATTTTCGACTAACTTCTTACACAACTCCTCGAAATCCTCCCGTTCGAATATCGGCAAGTTGCATACTTGAGCCGGGACGTCGCAATCAATTCCCCCAAGGCCGCTCGCGTCTGGGTCGAGAGCGACCCATCTAGGCTTAATAAACGTGGGAGGAGATGAAATGGGGGGGTTATCGGAACCTTCCTCGTTTCCGGGACAGGTGTTCCACCAGACGTTTGCGGCAGCATCTGGCGGAATAAATTAGCTAACCGAATTCAATGTCAAGGGTGCAAGAAACGTACTGAGTGGGATCACCTCGATGAAATCATCACGCCCATTGCCTGCGATGTTCGCAAAGTGGATGTTGGCTCCTTGTGCCATGCCTCCGTAATGCGTAACGCACTCTGGGTTCCGGCACTCCCAAGCCCACGCGCTTCCAAGTGTGGGCGTTTGTCCGTTGTTATACCATGTACGGACCTTGCCGTTGATTTTCTCGAGCCAAAGGTAGTCAGCGCGGCCGTCACCGTTGATCTGGTATCCGTGTTAATGTTAGACTATGAACGTCATGGATGTACTTACGTCGGCAAAGCGAATATTAGCTCTATCGGCCCCGACACTGAATTTCACCTGCCCGAGACTATCCCAGTTGTTAACACCTTTGTTTAGCCAGCCCGTAGTACGGCCATCTTTCTCGAGGCACATGTAATCGGCACGACCTAGTGGGGAATCAGTATTTGGAAAGGGAATTGTAAAGTTCATGGATCTGGAACCATACCGTCACCGTTGATCTACTCGAATGTTAGTCTAGGTAGCAATGATAACGGGCCGCACAATCAACTTACATCTGCAAATCTAACACCCAAATCATAAAGACCGGGTCCATAACCCTGGTTGCAGAGACCACCAGAAACAGTGCCTTGGTCACTGAAGCTGAACTTATTATCAAGATAGCTGGTCCTGAAGAAACGCACAGTACCGGAGGCCTTGTCGACATGAAGAACCTGCAACATCTCGTTAGCTATCGAAGGTATTCCCAGCGCAGAGATAGCCATACATCACAAAGACCATCGCCGTCGAAATCAGCTAGGTGCAACTCCTTTCGAGGAAGGCCGAAGGTGTAAACTTTGTCGAAGAAGATCCAATTAGGTGGATCGCCGCCATTTCCATAGATGTACATCTCGCCATCAGGACCCAGCCAGACATCTAAAGTAATTAGTTGGGATGTCCTTAAGAGGAGATTGGAGGGGAAACGTACAGTCGTCCTTTCCGCTAGCCCGCATATCGCAGTACCTGACACCATCACCTACCAAAGTGTTAATTCCAGGACATCCAAAACATGCCGAGAGGAAGTGTTTGTGTTCTCACCTCTACGCATCGTACCCCCTGATCCCACATTCTCCCACGCCTTCACTACATTACCTCCAGACCCATACGCATAATCTGAACGGCCGGATCCCCAGAACTTCCCAAGGAATACCTTGTCTCTGGCGCCCTCTACACCCATACCACCATGAGTTCTCCCTGCGTCGACCCAATAGGGCATGAGTCCAACATCATGGGCGCGCTGGTTAATCCAGGTGTCGATGGAGCCGTCATCGTTGACATAGAGCCAATCTGCACGCATATCGCCATTAATATCAAGAAGCCTGACACCGTCAATATCACCTTTTGCCTTCCCACCAAAGATGATGCCCATATCTTGCCAGTAGCCGTCGTAGGCTTCGATGGGTCCGTCTTTCTGACCACCGTTGCGCCAGGCATAGATGTCGCCGCTGTTAGTTATAATAGCGTAGTCGACGCGACCGTCGCCGTCAATGTCTTCGCTCTGTCAGATTTCTGGTGTGTTTAAGAAGTATGGGGACGGGCGATGCTTACCGGCTATCCGAACGTTGGGTTGTTTATATTCAGACATTGGGATGGTCATCAGTAGACCGATTTCTCGCCAGTTGGGATTCACGTCACTGTCTCCGGGCTCGTTGATCCAACCGTACATGTTTCCTTCGGGGCCAATACAGATGAACTATGAAGATTAAAGGAAGAAACGTCGTCAATTTCGATCAGTGAAGACTTACATCGTCTCGGCCATCGCCGTTGATCTATTACGAATGTTAGAAAGAGAGCAACAAATGAGTGGATGGACTTACGTCGCCGAATTGCACGCCCTGGCGGTAACAGTGATGATCATAGATATGGCTTTTAGCGTCCATGAACTTGCCACCTCCAAGACTGATCGCAATGACGAGGATATGATCCTCACCCACCCATGCGAAATCAGCAATTCCGTCGCCATTAAGCTAGCCATCTGGTATCAGCGTAGTAAATATCGACATAAGGAAGAAACTTACATCAGCCCATCTAAGTCGTACGTTAGTTTCGGTAGCAGGCAGTAGGATGTATCATTTAGAAAAGGAAGGGAATAAACTTACCGCATGCCTTCCGCGTACCAAGCCTCCTCTACATCATCGTGCAAAGGAAGATCCGGACTTAGGATTTGGCCCTTGGCATTGGATTTATGGACATAAGTACCATCGTCCCAGATCTGATAGGCACCGACCTGAATCTGCTCGGGGCCGTCGACATGGTCAGGTGATTTGTCGCAGGTGGTGCCGCTACCATCGCTGTCTATCGCGTTAGTTTTTATCGAACAAACAGGATATCCGGAGACAAAGATGGTGTTGGGGATCGGGTGTTGATAGTGTATGTGTGAGGGTGTAAGGAATGCGTGCCCACTTACCCCGGGTCCACTAGACCGTTGGGGTCGGCTTCAGTAAGCCAGCCGCTCATATGAGCTTGAACAAGGGCATTATACCAAGCACTCTCCATCTTATCATATCCGGCGTCATTAGGGTGAATACCATCGACAAGATCGCCTAATTGCGGACCGTCTTGGCCGTGCATCTGAACAAAGAGAATCTTCTCTCCCGCAGTCTGGCGCGTTGCCACCATAGCTTGTAGCTCTGAATTATACGCAACAGTGCAGGCATCATGGTCGCGGTTGACGATGAGACTAGATAGTAAGATAGTAACCTTGGGGACCTGTGAGAAGATCTTGTCGAGCATCTTGGACATTTTCTCGCGCATAGAGGCTGGATCCTCTTCTTGGGCGCAGTTGTTGGTTCCTGATAAGCAAGGAAATTGGTTAATCTTTATCCCACATGTATTGTCGTCCTTGACACTCACCCGCATTGATAAGTACCACGTTGGGCAAAGCAACTAGAACTGCCTTCTCGCTCAACTGATCGTTGATTTCTTCAATTAAGTATCCAAAATACCCGGCATGGTCGTTATCCTCAAAGTTGCCGTTCTTTTCGGATCCAACGAAGTTCACTCCATTACCGCCGCCAATCAAGTGTTCCCGCAATCGTCTGCGATAGCCGTTCGTGTAGTTGGATCCGTAGCCCTGCGTGATAGATGCTCCGATGGGGGCGATTCGCAATAGAATGCCTTCGGCCAAGGAACGTTTGAGGAGGTGGTGCTCGACGGCAGAGGTGGGATTAAATGGGCTGATGTCGAGTGGAAGGGCATTGACTATGAACGGTGAGTCAGAAAAGAGAGACCTTCTTCTCGCGCTTGTTGGTTTGTGCAGGATACTTACCACCCAAAGATAGAGTAAGGAGAAGGGGAGACAGGACGGAGCCCGCGGCGCTCCATGGCTTCAGCCACATAGTTCAAGGAAATATCGTTGCAGGAACGATTGTCGTAGTTGGCAGGAGAGAATGTCGCGACTCGAGTGAGTCTGATAGCCGGTGAGGAATTGAAAGGTAGGTTCTCGGTCAGTGTTTATAGGCACTCGAGGCCATGATCGAACCATGATCGAGATGGCCACTTCTCGACGCTCGCGGGAAAACTGGTCGGTTAGAATGGCATTGCAAAGGCTGGCATCAAGGCATTAGGTGGTGAAGATGCCGTATGGTATGGCCATGGTAAGCGGCTGGATGACCGGATGCGGCGAAAGTGCTCGTGACCATAGGGCCCAGGCAGTGAATCTGGCTGGAGTCTGTGAGACATGGGAATTGAAGGATGGGAAGGAGTAAAGGATGGAAATTGGATCAATAATGTTATCGGTGGCCGCTATTCTAGGATGTATGTCGTAGGTATGTCGCGACCTCGGGACGGTCTTTAAGCTTAAAGTGAATTAAGGTGCTTGTCCGATCCAAGGTAGGTTTTAAGCCTAAGCTACGCAAGCTTGGCATTGTACCTACTCTACACCCTCATGATAATTCCGACGAGGTCAGACGCCGCCTGATGAAGATGTGCTATCTCTGCTGTGGGTCGTGAACTTCGAGTCAAGTTCAAGGGAGCTGGGTTGCGCTTATGACTATGGCAGATGGGCATTTGAGAGATGTTCTAGTTATACCTTTTTTTTTTTGCACACGATATTTTTACACAACTATATCAAGGCACTAGCATAGCCGATGCCATGGCAGATAGGCATAAGAAGAGAAGCGATGCGTGATATGATTTGAACGGCGACCTGGGGTTGTTTGTCTCGCCCGAATAGGAAAATGGTCATCTATGGTATATAAGGATTTCGCAGAAAACCGGGCCCAAGCAGTTAAGCGCAACGGCGTCGAGATACGAGCATCGGTAGTGCTTACAAGCAACTTAACACTGGGTTGTTAATACAGACGGCAAACTTCGCAGAAATCTATTTCATATGTATATGGTTTACCTACCTATGTCTGATGACGCCTTTCCAGATGTCTATATTTAGGGTTAGATCTACCTCTTTATTGATCAACTTTCCTCCAGTGTTTTTAATAGCCAGATTCTAGCGCTACGTACCCGGTTGAGATGAACCGTAGAGGTGGTTATCGATCCTAACCACAGAGGGATCAAGATCCAAAGATTACAGCTTGTATAAATTACATAGGGAGTAATAGAAAGCTTTAGCGGCAGAAGCTCTTGTCCAGAACACCCTCGCGTCGGGATGGGAAAGTCAAAAAAATATAGCGTTCTTGGTATCCACGCGTAACCACGGGGATCTTGTTCGACGATGGTCTGTTCCTGTAGGCTCTAGCGGGAGCCCCATTCCATTTGCGGCAAGGTACTGCGACCTCAGGAGGCAAGGCTCTGCATGGATATTATTTTCTGCATGATAATTCGCGCCATCGAATTTACGGTCACCATTGCGAGCACGCGACTTGCTACTGTTTTCTTGCACCGTTGGTGACGCTACCACCCGCCGATGGTTCGGAGACACGAGATTGAGTTAAGCCGTTCTACTGGCTTGCTGCGCAAGTCCGAGGTCTCACGAGTCTAGACAATGGCAAATTATTTTTCCGTGATGGAAGTTCCTCATGTGATATTAAGGGCCATTTTATGCAGCTGGTAATGTATGCAGAGTTTCTCGTTGTTGTCCACTTCCTCAAATGGAGAGGTTATGTCACTCCAGTATCCGTCGTGCCTAGCGATACACTTCGAAACACCAAGGTCTTGGATAACGGATTCCAGACACAAAGCATGGGAATATTCACGCATGTATATAAAAAGCATCATGAATCCTAAACCAGCCTCTATTAAACCATACCGGAACCCATACCCAATAACCTCATAACCCATTCCTCAAACCCACAAAACGCCGCCGTGCCTCTTGGCAAATTCCAAACCATACCGCTCCAGACTTCCCATCATTTGACCCACCTATTTCTTCTCCTCGCCTTCTTTCCCACCAAACAACCCTCCCACCGCGCCACCAACACTCTTTCCCCCCTCAACGACACTACCTCCTGCACTCTTTCCAGCTCCCGCCATGCCTTCTACCGCGCTCTTCAACCCTCCAACAGCACTATCACCGTAGCCACCCAAGGGGCCTTGGCCCTGTTCATCCTTTCCACCCCTCTCGGCACGGTTAATACCTTCTTTCGAAGCGAGGTCGCCAATGGGTTGGCCGAGACCGCCCTTGCCAAGTTGGTTTCCGACGAGGTTGTTCACGTCGGATTGGACGGAATCGACTTGGTCGATGCCGGTGACTTTGGTTTTATCGAGTTGCTCTGTTGATGCTAGTTAGTTATGTTTTCTCTTCCGTTCGGACTTAAAACGAGGTAGGTGCATTTATCGAAACAGGTTTTGAGGCTTGGGAAGATAAATGGAGGTGGATGCAGATAAAGAGAGCCAAGGTCAAAGCAGGGGTAAGGAGCCATACGTTTCGTCGTATAAGAAGTCTTGTTATCCTTCGTGAACCACTTCAAATACTGGTCCTCCATCCACGGCATCCAGATCTCATATTGCTTGTTGTAATATTCCTTCATCCATTCCAGCCGGCTTTTTTGAGCTTCATCATGATGCTCTTGGGGCGGAGTTGAGGCCCTTTTATTATCGATATTATCGTTGGCAGACATGGTGAGTCTTGAGTGAAGTCAGATTTCAACGCTGTATGTAGAAGATGAAGTGACGAATACCAAGGCGTGAATTCTATGAAAAAGCGGTTAGTGATGTTCCTTCCTAGCTAAACTCTAGATCCTTACTATTGCGTTATCGTAAACAGAAGGTTGTTTGGTTGTCAAAGAAGGACGTCGTAAAGATATATGATATACCCCCAATAGAACAACACAACCACATGCGCAGATCATGAACCACCTATGATGTAAATGGCGTAGTCACGAGTGGTTTAGCAAAACGGCCAAACTGTGGCTGGTGACAGATGTGCTGCAGCATAACGTCATGCAAGGGTGGAGGTCTACACTAGGTGCAGAAATTCGTGCGACAGCAGTTCGTATAGGAAATTCTACAACCATAAATTATTCATACATTTTTTATGAAAGACCTGTAGTCTTAGTTGCTAGTTGTATAAAATAATATTTCTTATATAGAAATATATTAGCAGCTCTTGAAGTAAGTCAATTTTGGTGGAAAACCATGGGAAATCATCGGGTGAATGCGACGGAGTAATGACGTTGGAATATAGGGAAATTTAAGGTATTAGATACGAACCACGATCCCAACCGCACATCAAGTCGATCCTTGGATCTCCTGAACACACATCACACATATAGAACATGTGGGGAAAAGAATTAAATAAGTATAAAGGTGCTTCAAAAGTCTCCGAGCAGGCACCACTTCTGAACAAGCCCTTTAACATTAGGAAGGAGGTGTCCAGAGGATTTTAAAAGCCAGCTCCGTAAAAAAATTGTGGATAAGAAATTCTTAGGGGGTATATCGGTTTAGAATGTACAGGCTTTAAAGGTCGAAATATGGAGGAAGCAAGGGGCTCTCTGCTCTGAGGGGCTTGCAAATGCCTAGTCTTTTTTGGACTCGTGATAGAAAAAAAGAAGACTCGTCAACTAGAAAAAAGAAAGACCTGCACGCTCTTCCGTAGAGGTGCGGCGGAACGCCCAAATCCATGCTAGTTAACAATGCCGTTGAAGAGAAAGAAGAAAAAGAAAAACCGTACTATCCTGTCGCGAATATGAACAATTCGCCACATATGAGAGCAGACCTTGCACCCCTAGATCAATATCCTCTTCCTAAATACATCGCTAGGTCTTGAAAACTGTGCTTGGTATGCATGATAGTCTTCCTAGAATGTGCCCATGTGCAGCTCTCAAATCACTTACGCTAAGAACCCTATTTTAACCGGAGAAAAAAAAATGATATCGCTCATCTGATGACCCACAACTCCGTAGAATGTATGCGTAACGGTTGTTTCGTTACATGTAATATGAGGCGAAAACAAAGTTTCGTATGCTGTAATGTAGCCATATCGTATTTTCACAACCATGTCAATAGCACATGCCATCTGCTCAGTGCGCGCCGCTCGCGGCCGTGGTCGTGGTTCGATATCGTCTGCCCAGACTACCAATTCTCGAAATGCCCGAAGTCCTGTCTGACGCCCTTACACTGGAAGTAAACTGTGTTCTCTTTGTGGTTTCCTCGCTAGAAGCTTCAGCACGGTCTTGCACTTTTTCTGTGTTATGGCGTTCCAAGTATCGGCGGCTTCCATCGCGTAGAAGAGACGGGGTGGATTGGTTCTTCTCGAACGATGGGATTGCAGTCGGACGACGTAGTGACGAACTATGGTGGATTGGCGGCGAAGGCTGAAGTTCTGGCATTGGTTCACGGGATGTATACTCCCTGCTGACCCTGCTCTCTTTGTTTGCGCGATGCCGAGTAGATACGTCAGTGAGTGCGCGCGAAGGGATTCGAAGCGTCAATTCTTCATCTTCGTCGTTAGGGATGCTGCGTGCTCTAACTATAGAATGGCCAGCGCGATTGAACCGGCTCGCGATCGGCGTGTCTCGTATTGAAGCTTCGCGTGGAGTGGGTGGTTCTTGCTTGTTATCTCTCGGACTGCTGTTCATTGCCATCACGCTGCTTCGTCGGGCTTCAATGCGGCTGAGTGCTCTACTTGGGCTAGCCTTTTCAGGTTCAACGCCATTTTTCAATTGCGTACTATATGATGGAGTGGTATTCTCTCCATTGACCTGAACGCTAGATCGTCGAGATCCCGCGGCCGCGACCCTGAATGCCGGACTGACAGGGCTGGGCTTGTTTTCGCATAGGGAAATGCAGAGCTCTGTAATACTGCGACATAAACTGTCGGCTTTTCGTCGCACTTGTCGATCTGGAACCGATGCGCCGTTAATGATCGAACTGGCGGAGAATAGAGTTCCTTGAGGTCCTGCACTTCCCGTCAAGGCGGCTAGCTCCAGCGCCTCCTTGGCTGCTGACTCTAGAACGCGATAAACTGGCGGTGGAACGTGCTCTTTAGCCTTTGCAAGCGCAGCATGTAGCAGAGGATGCACAGTTGTTGAGCTGTGACCGGTTGCTGTTGATTCGGGCGGTGAGGGATTAGCTTTTTGAGCGTTTTTGGGAGAAGATGAGACCGTGGTAGCCGCGGTTGTGGCAGTTTTAGGACGGTCAGCTGAGCCATTCGATACTGCCTGAGCTGATGTGGCCGGCATTTTACCTGTAAGCTCAATCCTCCGTATTCTTGATTTTAGCTCGTCTAATTCGTCCCACACTGAAGCAGGCGGTCCGGTAGAGCCTGCAGATTCAGTGCCCTCTGCGCGAGATTGAGGATAGGGTCGGCCAATTGTTGGTTCTGGGGTGACGTCAATATGGGCAGCGATATTGGCGCCATCGTCATGGTGCGAGGAGGTATAGTGGAGATTCGACGGTTTGTATGCGTGAGCACGAGTGGGCGGGGTTTGCGTGGTGTCGGGGTATGATGGCCTTCGTTTTCCATAAGTGGGTAGAAATTGAGACTGGGGGGAGGGCAGTTGTTCTTTCGGTCTTGCTGGAATGGATGATTGAGGAGAGATACCGAAATGGCGCGCTTGAATTGTTTCGTCTCCACTTGTTGGTGATAATGGTGTGGTTTCGCGTTGGGTTCTGGAAGCGAAGCTCGGGGAGGGTAGGTAAGAGGGTCTTCGCTGCTGTGAGCCATACTTAGGGATTTCTGGTGGTGACGGTATTTTGCTTGAGGTGGGAGTGGTAACGGGAGGTTGTGCGGGAGTAGAGTAGGGACCAGTTGGCAGCGATTGGCGATTGCTGATGCGAGCTATTCGAGACTGTTACCATGTTAGTAGTAATCCTCGTGGGAAAAAAATATGCATGGTTTTAGGGGTCGAATTGCTGACGCGAATTGACGCGCAATTGGACTTGGGTACGATGGAGACTAGAAACTCACTCGTCTTCTCTCAACTCGTGCTGATGCATCTTCTTTTTGCGAATTGTCCTGCGCCAAGTTGAGGAACAGGTCTTCAGTGTGATCTCCGTCCATTGGAATGCTGTTTGTGGTGCGCCGCCTTGTGCGCAGACTCAATGTATCTCCGAGATGGCTTCGTCTACCTGAATCATAATCCGACAATTCGTCGTAACTTTCCATAGCCTCCTCTTGTCGAAGGCAATCGCAGGGTGTTGTCGCGGTTTTGTGACTGTTTGATGAATGCGGGTGGGCCGGATCCCCTCTGTCCGCGGATGAATCTCTTCTCTCGTAGTCCCAACTGTTATTGGAACTCACAGTGCTTGGGGCGTGCTTCGTAGAATATCCTCCAGGAGAGACGAGGCCGGGTTGTAGTGGCTGGGGTTGTGCGAAGGAGTAGGCTGAAGGATCTGAAGGGCGGCGCGCGATGTCGGCATAAGAACCGCGAGTGATGAGAGCAATTGGAGGGCCGCGCGATGTGTCTATACCATGACCGCTATGCGATGCGGGCGGTTTTCTGTTTGGAGGTGATCGAAGGTCGGCAGGCCCGGAGGCGTTGGGTTGTGGGGAAAAGTAGGAGGGTTGAGGAGGAGGAGGAGCGGCTGGAGGCGAGGTGGTTGATGTCAGGCTTGGGGCAGAGGCGGAAGGGTCGCTTTCGCGACGCGGATGCGCGGTAGCGGTGGATGACGAGGAGGCGGTTGCGGAAGAATGGTTGCGCGAGAGGGTTGGTATGCGAAAAATGGAGTTGGAGCGCGGCAGTTTGGTCGTGGTCGAGGTCGAGGACGTCTGCGACGCGTTGTGGGTGGGAGGACGAAGATGGCTGTCGATTCCCATGGTGGTGAGCGAGCGAGCGGTGCTGTGGTCTAGGTTCACCAATTACTGAGCCAGGGCTGTCAAGGGTTCCTGGCTGTGGGTGCGGCAAAAAAGAACACAACAAAATATCACCATGGCCGACATTCACCATCAAAGTCTTACGGTTTCAAGGAGGTGTAGAAGACTCGAACTCTTGTACTAGTAGTATTCCTTTCCCACCCGCTGCCCGCACCGCCGATGGCTCGAATCGACGGGCGATGGGTCCGCTCCTCAGTCAGGGGATTATCCACAATTGTCACTGCAGTGCTGCTAGCCCATCACATCTCGCTCTCCTCCACCGCGCCAGACAGGCATGATGATTCTTTTCCGCTTGACGTGCAGCCGGGCAGCCTCTAACTATGAACGTCGAGCACGCCCATCTGTTTCATCCTAAACCGTTCCCCTCGGGCTGTCTGAGTCGCTTCGTGTTTACACTAGCACGGCTGTGACAGGTGGTCAGACAGGACGGCTCTTATGGGCGACGACAACAAGAACCACATTTCGCACACCTGGCAGCATCCTCTCTCGACAACACTCCAGCAGCTGCGCAGTAAACAAGAATCCGCAGTATTGATTGTCGCTGACACCTTCCTCCAGCGCACCGAGGTCTTCGCAAGCGCGAATTGCGTGGCACGACGCTGCCCATTTACTTCGACCTACTAGTATCAAAGCGGCCGTTCGTGATTACGATTCATGGGCTAAGCGGCCATTCCCCAGCAACCTCATGCCCGGCGGTGGTGAAAAACAATGAGATGGCTAACTCGGCCATGGAATTAGGCATGTTGGTTTTGCTCGGACACGCGCTGCGTCATGCGGTGTGAATGCTGTTGTACCCGCGCTGTACATACATATACATACATAGCTGTTGGTTCTGCAATACAAGACTAATGATGCTGCCGTGCGAGTGTGCATCTATTTTACAGTGCAGCATCTGCCATGTGCGAACAGCCGCCTGATCTTGGTAAAGGGAGGGCTGTAGCGGTCCGTTTAGCGACCCCTTATTCCTGGTACAGCCAATGACACGGACATGTGATCAGCGCAAGCCACCTTCTCCCTGCCTCTGATTATTTTATTATCTTAGATAGCCTCGCGTGTGTCGCCGAACAGCCTTGGAAAACTTGACGTTATCGTGAGGCCTCCGGCATATGAGACGATGGATCATAAAAAGTTTTTCGCCGGAGAATAAGGGAGCGCCTAGTACCTGTTGCTATAGGGAAGCAGATGAGGAGTTGAGTCGTGAGATCTAATTAGAGCAGCTTGGGCCATCGCATCGTTCGCCTCGTTGTTTAAGATGGTTTTGATGGTTCTCTAGTTTCTAAAAGCTAATATGAGCATCCTACTCCCCGTACCTAAGTACTTATTGTAGATGCACCAAAATAAAATCCAAATGATCAGGCTTAGTCAACACGTGACTATCCCCAGAAGCCTGTCTGTCCGGGGCTCTCACGTACTAAGCCTACAAAGAGGCGTATTAAGTTAGCATTCCTTTGCTAAAAGAGGTATTCGCTTTCTATGGTATAGAACATAGTGATAATTACTATCACTTGTCTTTAGGGGTGATAGTATAAGAGAATGTCGTCTGACAGCATACATTTCAAATGTTGTCCGCTGCATTCTTCTAGCGAGGTGGTTCGTTTTCAACGTTATAATAATGGATAGAGATTATAGGTTGGTTTTGTTTCTACTGTAGATAGAGATCCTTCTCCGTCTGGTTTGTTGGTGGCTTTTATTGCTAC
>AJFL01000402.1:0-28580 GCA_000467735.1 Rhytidhysteron rufulum CBS 306.38
GCCTGCCTGCCTGCCTGCTGGCTGCTGGCTGCTGGGCTGTCCGTCTGTCGGGCTGCCCATGGATTGCATTGCCCGCCCATTGCCCGCCCATTATTGTTGCCCATCAGTGGATCGTGGGCTGGAAATTCCGCCAGCGCGAAACCATACCAAACCCTCCCCCCGTGCCCCCCAGAACAGAAACCCAGAGCAGAAAAAAAAGCGCCCTATTGCGGGGCGTTGTTGCGCGCTGCAGCAGTGCCGGCATGCAAAACATTTTGCTTTGTCCTGCTGCTGCCATGACGTGGTGCGCAGACATCGCCGTCCTCCCAATTGGCTCTGCGCCCGCTGCTGCTTGCTGCTTGCTGCTCCAGCTGCTCCCAGCTGCTCCAGTAGCACCGCCAAACTCGCCCTCGTGAGGCATCCAGCTCCCATATCTTGGTGGTTGTGTTTTCCCCATTCCCCATTCCCAAGATATTCGTGCCCGTACCTGAACCACCAGGCTGCACATCCCCAGCCCATATCTCCCAGCAGCCCCCAATCCCGCCGCCAGCTACCTGAACAGCCTCAGTCAATATCCACCTCCGCAGCTACGGCGCCTGACACTTGTCATAATCGCCTGTCACAGCCCGGCTCTCGACGGATTTTACGCAGCCCAGCGTGAGATCGCACAGCGTGCAATAGTGGGATAGACCACCGTCCCAGTCCCAGTCCCCGTCGCCGTCCCCATCGGCCGCCGTGGCTCAAAACGGCCATTCGACCCTATCCTAACCCTAATTCCTCCACCCGTCGCCTACTCTCGCTCTCACCAGTCCCCTACGTCGCCTTGGCTGAACCCCCACTGCGACCTCTCTCGCGTGCTACCACGCTTATTCTCCCATCATGCAGACCCCGGCGAAGGAAGAACGCACCACTCGACCCGTTTCCCTTATATCGCCAATCGGTATGTCGAGAGCGGCCCGTGGGCAGATGGTTCGATCTCGTCTTCCCATCTCATCGTCTACCTCGAGGCGCGCCCGTTCCGAGATTTGACGAAGGGCCATGCTGACCGGCTCTTTCGTTCCCTAGGCTATCAGGCGGACTCATGCGGATACTGTAAGGACTCGTCCACCAGCAAGAGAACCCCAAACTCGCGTGCGTACTTTTCACGTCTTCCCCACTTCCCGCCGTCACTCGTGCATGGCATCTTTCCTAGCCCTATCACCGACGTCACTTGAATCATCATCACACGCCTTCTATCGTGGGCGCCCTTCAAGCAATCCCTCGTCTTCCCTACTTTCCTCTGGCTTTTGCTTTCTCTTTCATGCACTTTCTCTGCATATCCTCCCCTGTCATGCTCGCAGTCAGATACTCCGTATTCCCGAGATCAAAGTCCAGACACCTTCGACTTGTCATCGTGTCCTGATCCCAAATACCCCTCGCCCGCGCATGTTCCATATCAACATGAGACGCACATTCACTGTGCATTGGCATCCAGCCATGAAGAAACTACCGTTATAGGCTACGGCTGATTGTTGATGACCAGGTGCATCCTACTATGCCCTCACCAAAGACCTGAGTATACAGCATTATCAGAGTCTCGTGGACCGAGGATGGAGACGGTATGATATTGCCCACTCATGCTTCCTGATCTCCCCACGTTTGAAAAAGTTGGAGCTGGCAACTATCTTTGAATGCCGTGGAACCGTTTATTAATTGTCAATACTGACCCATCTCAGATCAGGCACCATTATTTACAAACCTGACGTTCGGCGGCATTGCTGCCCACATTATACGATTCGGTAGGGTTGGTTCGAAATAGAGTTTGCACATTGCTAACGTGATCAAGCCTTCCGGTCTCTGAATTCAAGCCGGCAAGAGATCAAAGGCAAGCCGTGAACCGGTGGAACAAATTTGTGCTCGGTGATCAGTACATGAAGGAAGCAGCTAAAGTGCATCCGAAATCTAAAGAGTATGCCGCGCATGGACTATTCCAAGGTTCTCAATCGCCGATCTAATGACTTCCCAGGGAGAAATCACACCAGAGAAATGGTTTTGACCTCACGTCTGTGATTCATGAATCTGAATACAGCCATGTTAAGTTGCCACCGGAACCAGAGCATAGATTTGAGGTGACACTAGAACCTGATTCGTTTTCCCTCGAAAAGTACCAGCTCTTTGAAAACTATCAGCGGACCGTTCACCATGAGAAGCCATCCGAAATTTCCGAAAGAGGTTTCAAGCGTTTTCTCTGTGATTCGCCGTTACAGCGCACTTCCACCGAGACTCCTCGGCAATATGGCTCTTTCCATCAGTGTTACCGACTCGACGGCCGTTTGATAGCCATGAGTGTTTTAGATCTGCTCCCACACTGCGTCAGTGGTGTCTACTTCCTCTACCACTCAGACTTTGAAAAATGGAGTTTTGGTAAACTTAGCGCTCTACGTGAAGCTGCACTTGCTCTTGAAGGTGGTTATTCGTACTATTACATGGGTTACTACATTCATTCGTGTGTCAAGATGCGCTATAAAGGCGACTACAAGCCCCAGCATGTGTTGGACCCAGAAACGAATGAGTGGAGTCCACTAGATGGAGAACTAAGGCAGCTTCTAAACGCTAAGTCCTATGTATCTTTGGCAAGGGAGCGTAGACAACGCCCGTCCTCTACTCCCTCAAAAGGGTTAGTTACGTCACATGAAATAGAGCCAAGTTTGGACGATGATTTTGCCCTTCCGGCTCCGGCAGATGCCGCAGCGGCCACCGACACTGGATTGTCTCTTTTCGACTTGCAGATTCCGGGGATGATGACACGAGAGGAACTCGAAGACCAGGTTGACTTGGATGAGATTGACCTTGAAATTCGTCCGGGATTCCTAGTTCACACCGAGGTGGGTACTCTATTCACTACTATAGTGCCCGCACCGTTTCCACTACCATTAAACTCACTATTTATAGGACTTGAAGGCATGGGATAGCGGAAGCGTATCTGATCCACAAAGCTTGAAAGGCATAGTTGCAGAATTGGCTGCATGTGTGGGTCCTGAGGTTGCCAATTCCATGGTCTTGCAGTTTGGTCGATAAGGATGAATTATCATTGGGTGTAACACACCCCAAACCCATCTTTTACAATTATTTCAACTTTTAGGGTTAAGGATTCAATCCTATCCTGATTCCATTCCGTTTTCACATGTCGTAGTTGTAGATACGATGCATAATGAAAGCTGGAACTACTTTGAAATATCACGGACTTACCTGGATGATGAGACTTGCATGTATCAGTAACCTTCTTAATCTTTGTACGGAGGCAACGAGTCACACTATATAACTGAAATTTAGGTCTTCAACTTTGTGAGTGTTCACATTCTTGTCCTCATATACCTAACACGTGCCTAGATATTATGTTTCGGGACTAGCGTTACCGCAGTTTCCCCGACCTCGGACTTGTCGTCAGACAGCCCACATCTCAATTCTCTCTTCCCTACGCCATTCCCAACGGAAAGCTTCAACAATGGCATCATCCATCACCTTGGTTATACGTCCTCGCGGTAAGCTCTCTTGCATTGATGGAACAAAATCAACAAGTTACTAATTTCACCTTTAGGCAATCCAATTAAGAGCTTAGTAGAGGAGACATCTGTTCCTTCGACCGGCTCTGCTGCAGACCTCTATCAACATGTTGCCAATGCGTCCAAGTTTTCTATCCACCGCCTGAGAATCACAAAAGGAAGTGATGGGTCACATATTCCGAACTCTTCCGGGGTCTCAATTGCGGAGACGGGGCTCAAGAATCGCAGCACAATCTATGTCAAGGATCTAGGTACGTATACACCTACCAATAGCAGTTATAATCACGTCTAATAAATGGCTATGTAGGACCACAAATCGCCTGGCGTACCGTTTTCATCATTGAATACCTTGGGCCACTCCTGATCCATCCCTTCTTCTACTACTTACGACCGTACATTTACGGGACCTCCGAGCCGCCGTCACAAGCTCAGACACTCTCCCTCATTCTCGCCGTGATTCACTTCTTGAAGCGAGAGTATGAGACTCTGTTTGTGCACCGTTTCTCGCTCGCTACTATGCCAGCACGAAACATCTTCAAGAACAGTGCCCATTACTGGTTCTTATCTGGGTTCAATCTCGCTTACTGGATCTACTCACCAAATGCCCCTACGGCCAAACCGATCAATCCGCTTTTCCTATATGCTGGACTTGCATTGTTTACAATCGGAGAGCTTGGTAACTTGTCTGCTCACTACACGCTGAAGAATCTGCGGAAACCAGGAAGCACTGAGCGGGGCATTCCCCAGGGCTGGGCCTTCAACTTGGTCACTTGTCCAAATTACATGTTTGAGACGTTGACTTGGGTAGGGTATTTCCTGGTCAGCTGGAGTCTCAGCACAGTTCTCTTCTTGGCCGTCTCTTTTGGACAGATGTGGGTGTGGGCAAAGAAGAAGGAAATGAGGTACAGGAAGGAGTTCGGTGATAAGTACAAGCGAAAGAGGGCCTTCGTTCTCCCCGGAATCTGTTGAGGGGGTTGTGGGTAAGCGTGGAAGATGGTCTGGGGCCGAAACTAGGCCTCAGTTGAAGGGTGTCAGGCCACGCAGCGTTCTGCCTAATTAAGCCACATTTGTTCCATGCAACCAGACCGGCCGCCCAAGTGATACAGAAGGAATTGAAAGGACAATGACATCAATTGAAGACATGCAACATGAGTGGGGTTGCTAGGGCTTAGTAACGTCTCTTTCACGTGCGTCTGCATGATCCGAGGTGACAGACAACTCTCACCGCAAAACGGCCAGGCCCATGCAACCAATGCTTGGCCAACATGTTTTATATTTTATTTTTGTGTCTCCACCACCACTCGAGTTGGCTAGAACACGGTCAACGTATGCCTCCCGATACCGACCCTGCATAAGCGCCCCCATAAGCCACCCCAAAGAATGTTGTTTTGGGTGAACTGGATACATCATCGATACTCAGCCGAGCGCCTCTCCACTGCCCTAGGCCGCAATGCCATTGTCCATTTTTCGACATCTACCAGATTATCTGCCCATGGAAGAGCTCGTATTTTTTGAGGCGTAGCACCCAAGGCTCACAAGCATATATATTATTCTCAATATATGATTGGAGGGTGCGCAGCCTATTCTAATAGTGCTTTGACCTGTACCTGTGTCTACTCTCTGAGATAGCTATAGATGGAGGCTGACGCTCGAAAGTGTAATAATATGTTAATGCTTTCTTCAACGTACATGCACACACGGAGCAAAGCGAACCTTGGAAGGCAGTCCCCTGGATCTTCCGAGGCTGCGTTCAGCCTTCCCCCACAAGGTCGAGAAGATGGCCCCCTTTTTCAGCTGACCGGTGGAGAGTTTTGTGTGCCTTCTTTCTTGTGAGGTTGAAAAGTGAGGCCAATGATTGGCGCCGCTGATACACCCTCGCTAATCCCATATTCCCCGGACCGGGGTGTTGATGGCTGCGGCTGGCGCAAAGTGGTGTCCGAGCTATGAGCTGACGTCTATCACGAAAAATCCGCATTCGAGGTAACCTCATTGGCTCAGCTGCGGCTGCGGCTGCACTGCATCGCAAGAGGGCGGAGATGTGGAGGAGAGACCGACAGGTCGATAAGAAGCCATGCATTCTCCTCTTTCTCCTCATTCTCTACCTGATCTTTCTTCCACGGTCTTGCCGCTTGACCTTCGTCATCTCTTTTCCGTTCACGGACAACGGACCTCGTCGACATCCAACACTGAGCCTGCTTCAGCAACTGTTTCACGGCCCTTCTCCTGATGTTGGTGTTGGATTAATCCTTTCTCTATATATTTAAATCTTGCATCTTCTTCTTGTTTTCTGTAAATTTTTGATTTTATCCCATCTGCCAGATTTCAATTGTGTCAACGTCGGTTCAAAGTTAGTGCTTTCCTAGATTCAATCATCCATCGTACATTCCTTTCTGCATCATTGCGCAAGAGCCACTTCTACGTTACCAACCATTCGATACATAAATACTAACAAGGAACAGGCAATTCTTTCAAGTAAATAATCACCAAGAATACTATTTTCTTGTACCTTCATCATGGAAATAAGAACTGGTATCGAACCTCCCTTGCCAGATAACTCTGAGCTGGGTGGGCTCCGCAGCCAGATCTCCCTTTCATTCAAGAAAACCGCAGCTTTGATCGGTGCGGTTGCAAAACCTCTTCCCGATGGAACAGGAGACGGCTCGAACTTGGACAAGAGAGAAAGAAACGCCTTGATTCAGAAGATCGAGGGCGACATTTCTGATATCAGCAACATGAACATCAAAGATATCAAGACGCTGATTGAGGTCCAGCAAAAGAAAATGTCTGGGGAGTATACTGACGACAAGTCATATCTCATGGAGAATTTGATCAGGGTGAGATTTTCACTGCCCAAAAACGAGAGCGGAAGATGTTAATTTCGAATAGACAGCTGCGAAGCTTCCCGATGATTCAGCACTGAGAACCACCCTCACGGATCAATTTCTTACACAGCTCTGGGATGACTTGGAGCATCCTCCGCTATCGTAGGCACCAGATTTCAGCTTTTATAGGACATTTACTGACCACAGATTAGTTATCTGGGATCGCAGAATCAATATCGAACTGCTGATGGTTCAAACAACGTATGGAACATTGATCAAATAATCAAAATTCACGTTCTGACATCCTACAGTGCCTTAGATACCCTAAACTTGGAGCTGCAAACACTCCATATGCTAGAACTGTAAAGCCGTCACACATGCAAACCCCGGCTCGACCGGATCCAGGAGTAGTTTTTGATGCTGTAATGTCACGAAAGCACCATGAACTCCATCCTAATAGGATCTCCAGTGTTCTGTTCTATGTTGGTACCATCATTATTCATGACCTGTTCAAAACAGATCATGCCAACCCTGTGAATTCGACAACTTCATCCTATCTCGACCTTTCGCCTTTATATGGCAGTTGTCAGAAAGACCAGGACTTGATGAGGACAAGGTCAGACGGGAAGATCAAGCCCGATTGCTTTTCCGAAACGCGAATTTTATTCCTCCCTCCAGGTACCGGCGTGTTGCTGGTTATGTTTAACCGGTTCCATAACCACGTTGTAGAGAACCTGGCTTTGATCAACGAAGGTAGAAGGTTTACGAAGCCCACCCCACCAGAAGATCCTCAAGATGAAAATGCAGCGGAGAAGTACCAGAAAGCTTTGGCTAAATACGACGAAGATCTATTTCAGACTGGTCGACTGGTTACCTGTGGTCTTTATGTCAACATCATCTTGAACGACTATGTCCGCACCATTCTTGATCTCAATCGCACGGACAGCAACTGGCAACTGGATCCCCGCCGAATCATCAAAGATGGGCCAGATATGGCTGTAGGCAACCAAGTTGCAGCCGAGTTCAACCTCGTGTACCGGTGGCACTCAGCTGTCTCGGACCGAGACGAAAAATGGACACAAGATCAATGGCAGGAACTATTCGGTGATCGGGATTACAAAAGTGTCGATAAGCCCGAGTTTCTGAAAAAGCTGGAGGAAAAGTATCGAAGCGTCCCACAGGAGCCCGAGAAACGCGACTTCGCCCAACTGACCCGAGATGCGCATGGCAAGCTCCCGGATGACAAGCTTGTTCAGATGTTAACAGAAAGCATCGAAGATTGTGCCAATTCGTTTGGGCCACAGAGAGTTCCTGCTGTCATGAGAGCTATCGAGATTTTGGGTATTGAGCAAGCCCGATCTTGGAATCTAGGCTCATTGAATGAGTTTAGAGCATACTTTGGTTTGGAGCCTCACAGAACATTCAGCAGCATTACTTCAGATAAGCTTGTTGCCGAGCAATTGAAGCACTTGTACGAGCACCCAGATCGTGTCGAAATATATCCCGGTCTTGTCGTAGAGGACGCTAAGAAACCCTTGGCTCCTGGATCCGGTCTCACACCTCCTTTCACCATATCTCGAGCTGTCCTCTCCGATGCTACGGCACTGGTCCGTGGCGACAGGTTTTATACAATTGATTATCATCCTCGAAATCTTACCAACTGGGGATACAATGAAGCAAACTACGACCTCGAAGTTGATAACGGATGTGTGCTCTACAAGCTCATTCTTCGAGCATTTCCACACCACTTCCAGCAGAACTCCATCTACGCACATTATCCTCTGACTGTGCCATCATCAATCAAGAAAGCCTTTGTCAAGCTCAACAAAGGCCATCTGTACAATTATGATAGGCCCCAACGCACCCCTGATCCACACATGATCCTCGAGTATCAGACCGCACAGAAGCTTATGGCAAATAAGGAAGACTTCAAGGTCACATGGGGAAAAGCAATAGAATATGTGATGGGTGCACCTTCCCAAGACTTTATGCTTTCCGGTGATGGACCCAAGAACGCCGAGTCACGGAAATTGATGTCAAACGCATTGTACATTGATAATTGGCAAAAAGACATCAAAGAGTTCTACACCAAGATCACGCAGGAGATGCTGAAACGTAACACAGCAAGGATCGCCGACGTCAACCAAGTCGACATCATCCGCGATGTTGGAAACCTCGCCCACCTACACTTCTGCTCCGAGCTCTTCATGATCCCACTGAAGACCGATGACCGCCCCGGTGTCTTCACAGAAGCAGAACTCTACCTCATCTTCTCCGCCGTCTTTGCCCTCATCTTTTTCGACGCTGATGTCGCGGCTTCCTTCCCCTTACATATCAAAGCTCTCAAAGCAACTCAGATTCTCGGTCAACTAGTTGAGAAGAACGTCGAAGAGATCGCCCACGGTGGTTTTGTCGCCTCTTTCATTCAAAAGGTCTGGCCTGAAGATACACCTTTAACCCGCTACGGCAAACACTTAATCGAGCGACTCCTCGCCTCAGGCATAGAGCCCAAAAAACTTGTCTGGGGCCACATCTTGGGCACCGCCGGTGGCATGGTAGCCAACCAAGGGCAACTCCTAGCTCAAACTCTCGAATTCTTCCTCCTAGATCCCGAAGGCAGGAAACACTGGCCTGCGGTACAAAACCTCGCAGCCCAAGACACAGACGAAGCCTTTGAAAAACTCATGCACTATTTCCTCGAGGGTTCCCGCCTCTACGGCGAAACGGGTGTCTACCGCCACTCAACCACCGAAACCACCGTCCACGACTCCGGCCGCAAAATCCATATCAAGAAAGGCGACAACCTCTTCATCAATCTGCGCGCCGCGTCTCGCGATCCAACAATCTTCCCCAATCCTAATCAACTAGACCCGAATCGACCCATAGACTCATACATCCATCTCGGCTCGGGCCCTCATAAGTGTCTCGGCTGGGAAATGATGAGTGTAGCACAAACAGCGATTCTCAAACAGGTGGCGCGGTTGAAAGGGTTGAGGGGGGTGAAGGGGTTGCAGGGACGCGTGGCTAAGGTTCAGAAGCCTTTGCCTGGGGCGGAGGGGACGCCGGTTTATCATGCGTATTTGACGGAGGCTTGGGATAGTTATTGGCCGTTTCCTTGTAGTAAGTTTGATTCTTTTTCTTTTTCCCTCTTTTCCTTTCTCTCTTTTTTTTTCATCGTAGGCTTCTTTTGGACATTGCTAACTTGTTTACAGATTTGAAGGTTAATTGGGATGATTAGGTGGTATTGGAGGACTTGGGTTGATGTTATGGGTGTTCCTTAGTTATTTAGCTAAGGTTGCGAAGAGACGTGTATGAGGTTATCGTCTCAAGCTATTAGGCTTACGTTTCTATGGGATATGGGTTTTATGTAACTCGTTGTATTTTCTTCTCGGATAGAGTTAGTTATGTATGTGTTACGAGTTTTCTATCTATATAAGAACCAATGAAAATCAAGGTTGTATTTCTTGAAACTTTGTCGCTGAGGAGAAGTAATGCTATACGAATAAAACTCTTAACATTTATATACGTTTAACTTATATGGGAAGAAGATGATGAATTACTATGTATATATGTATATATGTGTCACATTACCACGAGCACTCCACTCATTTCCCCCTTCCACCTAATACCGCCGCTAATCCCTTCATACACCATGATCCCTAACCACCCCCCTCCAACTTCTTAATCTCCGCCCTCATCCTCCCCATTTCCTCACGCAAATACAAACATCTAGCCCCAATTTCGCCCATAGCTTTCTTCCCGCCCGCCCTCTCATATAGTTGCAACGCCTTTGTGGCCTGGGATTCTCGATCCTGGAGTTCAGCTTCTAGGGTCGAGAGGTGGATGGTGTAGTTTTTGAGGCTGGTGGTTAGGAGGTGGGGTGTCTTTGAGGTTGTGAGGTGGGTTTGGGTTTGTATACTATATTCCGTATTTTTAGCATTTACTTTTCTTTTTATAAAACGTAGAATGGAATTGGATCAGTGGTAGGAGGAAGTATGAGGTGACGGGTATTTTTAGGAGGAGATGGGCAACGTACTTTGCTTGTAATTCTAGAACCTTGGCTTTTAGACCCATTAACTCGGCTTTCGCTCTCGTGGCCCGAGCAACGGATCCATGCATCGTTTGCTCTAGCATCCGGATAACGGTTTCTAGGATTTCGCGGTGGAGGGAAAGGAGTTTGGAGGAGAGGGTTGCGTTGGTTAGGTGGGTGGTTGTTAGGGTTTGGGGCAGGGTTGATTGGGCGGTTTGGCGGAGGTTGGTGGCTTTTTCGGGGAGGGTTGGAATTGAGGGGGGTGCTGTTTGGTTTAGTCTTTTTCTTTTTGGTTTTGTGCGGGGAGTGGGAAGGAGAGTGGAGAGGGGAACTTACATAGGGGGTCGGCGATTAGAGCGATGTGAGAGGTTAGTTTGTTGAGGTGGGAGGAGAGAGCGACGGTTATCGGTGTGATGTTTTCCTTGATGCACGCGTAAATATTTCTAATTTGGATGGATTGAGTAAGTTAAGGAAGTTTTGTTCTTACAATGAAATACTCGATATCTGGTTTTATCGTTTCGCGGTCCTCGGGTACGGTGATATGGCCATTTAGTTGGGCGGAAACGAGCTCAATTACTTCATGAAGCTAAAAATGCGTTAGATCTTCCGATTTCATTTATATTTGGGAGGGTTTCCCTTTCGTACTTCTTCCGGGAGATCTCCTGCTTTTGAAGGTAGATCTATTAAGTTCTCGCGTATGATTTGCGCTTTTGCGGCTTCAATTCTTGCTGTATTTAGGTCCTAACGATTTTTCGATGTCAGGAAATCGATGATTCTTCGTTTTTTTATTGTTTTATTCGCGAATGAAAAAATAACTTGAGAGAAAGGAATTCGAATGAATATGAAACCAAAAACACCAAAACTGAAGAAAAATAAAAATAAAAATCGGATGAAGAAATACCTTCCTAATCTCATCACTTCCCCTCTGCCTCTTCAAATCCTTCGTCGACGCATCCGCATTCAATCTCTTCGTCGTTAAATCCTTATACAGCACTTTGAACCCCGGGTTTTGTTCCAAAACGGCTGGATCGATAGGTGGGAGCATTTTCCCCTTCTTCTATTTCTTTTCTTCTGATAGTGGAGTTAGTATCCCGGCCCGGCCCCCTTCTTTCTTGTTGCTCGTTGTTTGTTGATTGTGGTCCTGGCGGTGAGTTTGTCGCTGCCCGAAGTAAACAAATGTTGGAGATTCATTGGGAGCGGGCTTTCTTGGCGTTTAGGGTGCACGTGATTTATGTTGAGTTTTAAGTCAGAATGTATTGTTTATGAGAGCGGGATTTGAAGCTTGGAATGTAGGGGGTTGGTTGAGATTATTTGGTGGAAGAAAAATGAGGTTGTTTTGTGGAGCATCGTTCACTGAATCTATTTTTATCTTTGAATGTACAAGCAAAAATGACACTCATCCAACTTAGAATTGTATATCGTTTAGAATTCTGTATTCATGTCTACTTAATCACCAGTGAACTTGAATTATAGTTTCTATGGTAGAAATCCCTACTCTGATCTAGTCATGAGGTCCACAGCGATGGATGAATTTCTGCTGGCTAAATACAGGACGCATAAGCCTCCCACACAACCCCAGAGTCGGATCAATGGAATATGTGGGGTACATGGTCTTTTCCAAAAGCTTGGCTCTTTATACCTCTACATTTCTCCACCACAAATTATTTCTCTGGTTTCTATTCAAAGTCTACGAATCATATCATCTTTCCCGGGTTCATTTGCATATAGTCAATTTCGTGAAATTCAGATAATTTATCCATGCCCTGAACAAGCCCGGCTCATTAACCGTAAGTGGTTCTTTGGATATATATATACTTATCAAGGAGTGCAGGATGGGATTTTTGGATTCATGAGTTGAGGATTGTCGTGTGGTTTTCTTGAAGTCAATATGCTTGTTCCTTTATCGCTCGCGGCTTTGACGGCTATTCCATTGGCTACTGCAGCTCCATCAATTGCCCCTCGCCAAGCTAGTCAAAAGATTACTGTGAACTTAGACACCAAGTACCAAGCCATCGATGGCTTTGGGTTCTCAGGAGCATTTCAACGAGCGAACTTGATCGTGAACCTCGCTGAACCCAAGCGTGCCGCGTTGGTAGATTTGCTTTTCAATACCACATCTGGAGCTGGCTTCTCCATCGTTCGAAATGGCATTGGCTCGTCACCAGATAGCAGATCAGATCAGTGAGTTTTGGTGGACCTGGGATCATGTATCACATAGCGACTGACCACTTCCTAGCATGAACACAATTCTACCCAAAGGACCAAGTGCCCCTGATGGAACTCCAGAATACGTGTGGGATGGAAAAGATTCCGGCCAGTTGTGGTTGTCCCAACAGGCAGTGAAGTATGGTGTGAAAACCTTCTATGCCAACGCATGGAGTGCTCCAGGTTTCATGAAGGTAAAGTCAGTATTATCAGTGGGATGAGCAAATTGGCTAACCGCAATACCCGCAGACGAATAACAACGATGCCAACGGTGGCAGTCTTTGCGGAGTATCCGGTACCAACTGCAGGAGTGGCGACTGGAAGCAAGCGTACGCCAACTACCTCGTCAAATACATCCAGCTATACGGAGAAGCAGGCGTAAAGATCAGCCACGTAGGGTTCCTAAACGAACCCGATTACAGGTATGATAATGCTTCCACCATCATTCCCATCACGTATCTAACATCCCCACAGCACAAGCTACGCATCCATGCAATCCTCCGGTACCCAAGCCGCCGACTTCATCAAAGTCCTCTCACCCACCCTAAAAGCCAACAACCTATCCGACATCGGGATCAACTGCTGCGATGCCACCGGCTGGTCCGTCGCCGGTCAACATCTCTCTCAACTCAAATCCGCCGGCGTCGAAGATCTCCTTTACGCTCTCACCTCGCACGAATACACATCTCGTATCGGTAACGCTCTCAGCACCAAAGCCCGTGTCTGGCAAACCGAATATAGCGATCTGAACGGTGGATGGTCCACAGCATGGTATTCGAATGGCGGGGCTGGAGATGGATATACATGGGCCAACACCATTTACAACGGCATCACACGAGCCAAACTCTCAGCGTACATATTCTGGGAAGGCGTCCAAGACCGCGCAACAAACAACAATAACAACGAAAAGCTCATTCTCGTCGATAACGGCTCTTACACCGTGTCCAAACGCCTATGGGCTTTCGCTCAATGGCGGATTGTTCGTCCCGGTGCCATCCGCGTCGATGCAACAGGAGGTTCCAACATCAAGAGTACGGCGTTTCAGAATACGGATGGGAGTATTGCTGTTGTGGCGATTAACTCGGGGACTTCGAATACGCCTGTTAGTGTGTCGATTTCGGGCACTGTGAGCAATTCTACTGCCCAGGCTTGGGTCACGGACAATTCGAAGGATATGGCAGCTGTGGAGACGACGGTTGGAACGGATGGGTCGGTTACGGCGACGGTGCCTTCGAGGGGCATGATTAGCTTTTTGATTTCGGCGGGTGGTGGTGGTGCGGTGAAAGTTCGGAAGGGGTAGTGGTGTAGTTTATTTTGAAAAATGAACTCGAGATCTTTGAATTGTTCACTTAGAAAGTCGTGTATGAGAACTCCAGCCTAGGATATCAAGTATGGTGTACAAGAAAGTCTCTTTCGTAAATCATCATTCCGAATTGTGTGGGGATGGTGTTGAAATCGGTTCTCGACGTACTCCTTGAACAACGTATAACTCCGCCCCAACCATCTCGTTCGCCGACATCTCATGGATAGCTTGACACCTAACATTCACTTCGCTTGGAAGTTCAACAGGCAATAGCTCTTCTAGGCCGTTGGCTGGTAACTCAGTCTTTCCTCCAGTGAAAATATAGTCTCCGAATTCTTTCACCGATTGCATTGACTGTACGATGATTGATTGCCCCGTATTCTTTCGCCTTCGATAGTGAATTAAAATGCTCAGGGTTATGAGCATGATGACAACAGCTATTCCAGCGCCTATTCTCGCCTTTTTGGCTGTAGATAGATTTATGTATGGTTTAGAAATTATAGTTTGTGACGCTGTAGTCGGAGAAACCGTCGGGATTAGCGATGGGATAATGTAAATTGTGGCGGTGATGACTCTGGCGTCTTGAGTGGTTCCGATTGTAGTTCTCAAGCCATATTATGTAGCTAAACTACCGCTCGTGACACCAGAAATTACCGGATCGAAAGGATTTGAGACCAATGAAGAAGGTATCGCATGGAAGGTCTCAGTCGCCTCATGCCACACAGTGCTCAGCTCACTGATGATCGAGTTCGCTTGAGATAGCATTGGTGCTGCTAGTATCTTCAGAACTGCTATCGTGGAAAATCGTAGAGGGATTAACATTGTTAAGTCGTTTGATTTGAAGGACAGAGATGATTTTTTGGGGGGAATTGATATGGAATCTTTATTCACTGAAGTCGTGAAGATTTCAGGAAGTGTATTAAGGTTCATATATGTGGCCTTAAGTAAAGTTTACGAAAGCTGCCTTGTTTTTTATGCTATTATTACTCGAAACGAATAGGTAATTTAAGTAGAAACGAGTATTCTAGTCCCTTATTGCCTTATTTTCGTTGGATGTCGCACTTGTATGATCGTTGGGGTACATTTGTTACCTTAAACTGTGTTCATAAAACGAATGTTCACGACATACTTAGGTTATAAGGTATATCCAAGTTATGAGTTTCGTAGTGATTGCTCATATGTAGGACAGGCGGAACTTGATTCGGCAGTTCAGGGCTTCTTCTTCTTCTAACTGGAGATCAAAGAGTGGACAGTCCTGAATTTTTCCTGTGTCGCTAGTGTAGGTTTCGATCGTATACTAAAGAATTTCGACGTCACAGCCAGACATGAAAGCATCGTGATAATCATGGCCTTTTCCTCCACGTTAGCTAAGAGGACATTCTATTTGAGAAGTGAAAATGGAAACTCACTTAGTCTGTATACTTAAACTAGCATCTTATCATTGATCTTCGATCATACAATAAGATACTATATAACACATCAACGAACTCCCAGAATACACATGAACACACCCAAGATCCGATATAAAACGAATACCAAAAAGCAGCGAGTAAAACAAACGAACCCTCTATCTCATAATCAAACCCCTTGAAATATATCTCCTTGCCACATATCACATCTCACAAACCCAATCCCATAAACCACACAAAAAATCTCAAAACACTCATTATCCCACCATCCTTCTATCTTACCAACACCTCGAAAAAACTTAGGAAAGCCCAACGAATGACATGTCCATCATACCATGAATATCTCACCACCGCGAATCCAAAAGCACAAAAAACTCAAAACCCTAATCCCAAAAACCGAGTCTAAGATATCCCCATCAACCAACCTCTGGAGCTGGTCTCCCATCGACATACTTCTTCCTTCCTAGTGCTAGATAGCTTTACTGAATGGCACTTGTACTTGCACTGGCCCGCCCGACTCGGATCTCTTTATGAAATAGCACTTCTACAGATTCCTTCATCGGTAGAACTCTTGTAAGATTACCGTAAGTTGCAGTACTGGTTCTATTGGATCCCTCGCGGAGCTTCTGTACGACTCGGTTGATTACTATCAAGGACCTTGTGTAGTCAAAAGGAGAAGCGAATCGATCAATAGTCCAGTCGAGTATTTGATTCGTATTAATATAGCTCTCAAGATACGCAGTGATCATCGAAGTATTTCCTTCAGAACAGAGCGATAATTTAAAAATCGCCGTATTAACGAGAGGACAGACAAATCGAGACGATCATAAGCCCGTCGCAGAGCGTAGAGAAGGATATCAAGCGCATCATAAACAACCACAAACAAGACCGAAAAGAAGAATTAACATCCTAAGATTCGTGCGGCCGAGCAAAGAAAGCGGCAAGCGGGTATAGCGTCTAAAGGGGAAGAAAAAAACCAAAAGAAAGCGTGCAAGATCTAAAACGCCGAGATTTTTATGATTCAAAATCAAACCGCCTCCACATCATCTTCATCTTCATCTTCATTTTCATTTAGTTCGTATTCCCCTACGCGCTCTAGTTCAAGCATTTCTTCGGTGATACCTTTTGCTTTCTGTTCTTTGAGCTCGTTTTCCCGCGTCTTGTTCATGGTTATGGTGTCTTTGATATCCCAGAGCTGTTGTTGCAGAGCCTCGGTGACTGTTTGCATGACGGCGTTGCCGATGGCGGCTTTGGTGAACTCCTTGCCGCGATCGAGCCAGTGGTGTTGGAAAAAGCTTCCTTGGCAATCGGTGTAGAATTTCATGTTTGGGTCGGGTCTTGCTTCCATTTTTTCGGGGTAACCGTTTGCGTCGTCACATGGGATGGCCTGAAGGCGTGTTAGTGATACGTTCAGTTTGATGTTAGGTGATGAATTTAGGCTTACTCGGATGTTGTCATTGGGGTTCAACTCGCCGTCGTAGCGGATGAATTCAGATAGTGCACGTTGCTCATGCGCCCAGCTGAAAGCCCAAGTACCACAATCTTTATACCTTGTCCCGTTCACGCATGTCGTCCATGCATCCATGATTTTGTCAGTATGTGGAAGCGCCTGTGCAATGACGATGCCACTGTTCAACATAACATTACCCTTTGAGTCACAGGTGTTGCAATCTTCACGCGAGACGTCGTCGGGCAGAGCGAGAGAAGTCTGAGGGCCGATTCTCCAGCGGTTGAATAGCCATTCTAGCGGCACCTGGAAATGTTGAACGGTGACATCGGCATCGAGGAAGACAATGAACTTGTACTTTTTCAACTTCAGAAGCTCGGCAATGGCATAAACCTTGAGCCAGGTGTGGTGTACATAGCCGATCTCTGCAGCTTGATAGAACATGTAGTCATATCCATGTACCTCAGCTATACAGGCGTAAGAGATTGATCTAATTGCTGAAATAATGATCATACATACCATAGAGGTAATGGTTTAAAATAGCTTCCGAGGTGAGACCAATGTTAGCGTCCATGTATTTTCCATCTCCGAGCTTCGACCAATCCATCTTCGTCTCGTTGAAAATCTGATTATACTGGGTGGGCTGACGAGTGTCGATGTCGACAATGAGGACATCTTTGCCGAGCGGTTTCGTCCATACAGGTTTCATAGATTGGTTGTAGACATTTCCTTTGAAATCTACATACGTCCGGGCATCGACGGGAACTTTGACTGCTTGGAAGAAACTTTGGATTCCTTGTGATACTGAGAGAGGCCGCTTAGTAGCCTTCAGAATGCTATAAAAGTGAGTTAGCTAATGAGCATATTCTCATTTTTGGGGATGCACCGACTGGTTTGTCGCCTGTTTTGCGGCTTTGATAGGATGTGGTCCATAGAATATTTGGGAAACGAGGAAGACGGCAATAAAAAAGGAAACGCCAAATATGGCCAAACGCCGAGGCTGATTCATGTTTGCAATCATAATGAAAAAGAGCGTGAAGGAATAAAACGAGTGGAGGAACAGACGAAAGCCGGCGCAAGAAGAAAGTCGGGGCGAACCTCTGGCTTTTACGCGCTCGTCAAGATGAGGGCACAGGAATGTTCAGATCCTATAAAGGAAGAGGTGGGAGGAGCCATGCTAGACGTTCATTGGTCCAAAATGGTGTTGACGTTCCAAAATGCGCAAGTCAGGGGGGGAAAGGGGACGTAATCAGAAAGTGGAAGCGCCACTTGAAAATCTCCCTATCGCTATCGAGGATAGACAGTATAGTAGCGAGATAGATGGAGTCGGCTATCTGGGCTGGCTGCTGTCATTCCGAGCTGTACGCTCAATTGGGTTAAAAGTGAGAAATAAAGTTGAAGCTCAGCCAGCCTTATCAGCCGCATCTGCGAAGCTAAATATCGTCCACAGTGACTGGCCTGGTCTCGATCATCGGCCGCCAAAAAGAGGTAGTCGTGTCAGTTTCGATAAAGATTTGCGTGAATAGGCTTTATGATCATCTTTTTGACCACGACAAAGCAAGAGTGTATGATGTAAGTACTAAGAATCCATCGCGTTGCGGTTGAAACAAACTTTGGTCTGAAGACATGGGATCTCCATAAATGGCATTTAGTCGACACAACCATAGTAGGTACTTGGGTGCATGGGCAATTCAATTGTTAGCTTACGTAGCTTGCCTACGTATGTATTATAGCCATTGATGCACGGGAGTCACCTTCACGGATTCGAGGGGTTAGACAGATGCCCAAAACCCAAGTTAGGGAGAGAAGAGACATTGCTCCGCTCCCGGGGCCTGGTGTGAAAAGGTTCGGTCCGGATTCGACGAAGGAAGGGAGGGAAGCAAACAAAGAAGGGACTAGGGAAAAGGGGCGAAAGGGACGCAATCGTCGCAATGGAGGCAGAGATTTTGCGTATCGGCATTTCCGCGTCGATAATTGTGACACGTCGAGACCTAAGGGATGGAGGAGCGGTGGCTGGACTGGATTTCTCTAGACGCCGATGGTTGAGGAATGGTGAAGCGAGCGGCGTCGTCCCTCAGCCCCCAGCTCGCCTTCTGGGCCGCAGAAGCCTTGACTAAGCCCGCCACGGATTCCCCCTGACTGGTGGCCATCACGTGCGAACTATAACTGAACCTCTCGTTCCTCTCTTTCTTCTATCTTCCTCTATACGATGCAAGCTTCGTCTTTCATCACCAATTCATACAACCTCTGCTCCCGATCTATATGCGTTCACCGTACTCATTGTCCAACAGCCAATCACGTCTATCCAGAAAAGTCCCACTCTTCAATTCCATCATTCATAATCAGGTCGCATATGGAGCACAAGATTACTCCTACCACTCCCCCGGCTCAGAGCACGAAACCATTTCTTTTTCCCCAGTCCCCAAACCTATGGATGGATGCTGTGCTGCACACTTCCCCGCTCTCTTCCCCTCCCATGTCTGTGCGTATCGCAAAGCGAGCCGACTCCTGATAGGTCAAGAGCCGTGATGCATCTCAAACCGGTGAAGGACGGACAGCAACCCTTGTACACGACCCTTGTAAAACAACAATCTCGCGTCTGGAGATTCGAATTCAGTAGGTGGCTTACTTCTTCACGTTTCCTTCCTCAAATTGTCTCTCCCTCGTATATTCATCAGTCCTTCGTCAGCTTCATCAATCCATAAGTTCAGTGTTTTATTTTGTAAGCGTTACAAACGTGCACAACCATGACAGACCCCGAAAAGTCCGCTGGTGAGGTGGATGAAGTCAACACAACTACTGTAATACAAGATGCTCGCATTCCTGTGCCTACACCACTCGCACGCCTAAACGCCCGCATCGAAGCCCTCGCTGGTTTCGAAGCACGTGGCATCACCCGTGTACTACCGTCGGAGCGAAAGCCACCGTCGATCATTGATGATGTTCAAGTCGCACTATTATGGTTTAGTGCAAACATTACAGTGAACAACCTTACGATAGGTATGTTCGGGCCATTGGTGTTCAACCTCAGCTTCTTGGATTCGGCGCTCTGTGCGGTTTTTGGAGGGCTGCTAGGGTCGATGAGTTCGGCGTATATGAGTATTTGGGGGCCTATCAGCGGGAATAGGACTATGGTAAGTCAGTGAAAGAATAAGCTTTGGGGTGTCTTATCTTGAGAATATATCTCAACCTGAAATCAATTTCAGCGAGGATCTACAGATACTCACATATCCACTCATTTCCTACATCATTCCCCAAACTAACCATCCCCTAGGTAGTCGCCCGCTACTTCATGGGCTACTGGCCCAGCAAAATCCCCTGCTTCCTCAACATCATCCTCATGCTCGGCTACTGCACCATCAACGCCATCCTAGGCGGACAACTCCTGAGCGCCGTAAACGGCGGCCACATGACAATAATCGTCGGCATCCTCATCGTGCAAATTGTAACCTGCATCGTAGCCGTCTTCGGCATGGCACTCTTCCACCACTACGAACGCTTCGCCTGGATCCCACAAATCCTAGCCCTCTTCATCCTAATCGGCGTCGCAGGTCCTAATTTCAACACACAGCTCCCTAGCATCGGAACCGCTAAAGCAATCGCCGCGAATCGTCTTAGCTTCTTGAGTCTTTGTTTATACGCACCTAACTCTTGGTCCGCTGCAGCATCCGATTTCTACGTTTACTACCCTGAGAGAACCGCCCGGAGGAAGACATTCCTACTAACATTAACCGGCCTCTGGCTTTCCTTCACCCTAGTCTTCCTCTTAGGAATCGGCCTTGCAACCGGCATCCTCTCCAACACCGCATGGGCAGATGCCAACGAAACCTCAATCGGCGCACTCTTCGTCACATCTCTATCCCCCCTCCACGGTTTCGGGAAATTCTGCGCCGTAGTCCTCGCCCTCGGCGTCATCTCAAACAGCATCCCAGGAACCTATTCCGCCGCACTAGGATGCCAAGTCCTAGGCCGCTACGGAAAAGCCGTCCCACGGTATATCTGGTCGATAATCCTAATCCTCATCCAACTCGTCCTAGCCATCGCAGGCCGTAATGATGTCTTCGTTGTATTCCAGAACTTCCTCGCACTGATGGGGTACTGGGTTGAATTCATGATTGTCATTGTTGCAGCAGAACATATACTATTTCGACGTCACGTTGGGTTTGATTGGGAGAAATGGGAGGATAGGAAGTATTTACCTATTGGTATTGCGGCGTTTGTTAGTTTCCTCTTGGGTTGGTTGGGCGCTGTTTTGGGTATGTATCAGGTTTGGTATACGGGGAGGTTGGCGGAGTTGGCTGGGGGAGCGGATATTGGGGTTTGGGTTGGTTGTGGGTTTACGATTTTGTCGTTTGTGCCGTTGAGGTGGTGGGAGATTAGGAAGTTTGGGAGGTAGGTGAGGAATTTATGATGTGATGGTAATGAGAACATTGATCTGGTTGTCTGTGTATGCGAATGTCGTTATCTTGGAATTTACGGTATATGATTGTACTATGCATTTGTGAAATGCCGAAGAGAATACATCATTTTTCATCCATGAAGAATGATGCATCATGGAATACAAGCGCCTTCGTGAAAGAAATCGTGGAAATCGAATGCAAAGAGATTTTCGGCAGAGTCCCAAGGAGACCATCAGCACTTTCTCTTCAAATATCTCTCTACTGTTGAGAAATAGCAATGCATAACATGACTATGCCGATAAAACTCCAATACAAACCCCTGATCATCGGTCCGTGCAATCAAACCAAAGGCCTCAACATATATGTTCAAGCCTTATCTAAACTCCCAAGACATTGGCATGCGCCCAATGAAATAGATGAAATATTCATTTTGTTCCCCACCTCTATTACCCTCTCCTTTTTATCAACCCTAACAATGAGTTAGCATTCATCTTTCTATTTCCGAGTAGAATGATAATTCACCTTATTCGTCGATCGCTCTCTGTGACTATTTTAACCCGAACTACATGTACATCCTTTTCGTAGTGCTGGATCAAATGACGGCCAAGGAACACATAGATTCCCGCTATGTGTGCAATCGCGGTGATTGACGCCGCAGTCTGTTACGTCGCAAGGACCCGTGTATCCCTGAGGAAGGGGATCAGGCAAGGCGAAAGCAGCGCTGGTCAGAAACGCTGCGATAAGGATAGAAAGACGCATGATGAATAATATGTACGACGAATTCGATGATGTAGATTTTCCGAGTGAGATTCGATTGAGGGGGCAAGAAGCTGTAGATAAGCGATCTGAGAGCAAAGATAGAGAGAAAAATGGAAAACGATGAACCTCCAATTTATATACTTTTCTTTCGGGACCCGAAGCCCAACGAGATAAACAAAAAGCGCATCGATCGATGGGACGGCCGCGCGGCTGACTGCGTCGAACCCATTCAATCTGGTAAAAATCGTAGGTTTGCCAAGTCGAATTTCCATGTCTTGTGTTCTGGTACAAGATTCTTGGCTTTCTTTGGGGTGGTTTGTGTTCGGGCCTTTTTAGGGAAGAATGAAAATATCCAGAGGAGTGATACTTAATCAATGCGCCAGGTGCGGAGAAAACTGTATCGTTTTGACATCATCGTACGAAAATAATTACTTATCTTTTGGTTCTTTGGGTATGGCTAAGGCGTGGAAATTTAAAGGTAGCTTTTTTTGAGGGTCTTGGTTATATAGTGGTTTTAAGATGATGATATGAGCGTATTATGCCGATGTAGTCAGAATCACAGAGATTGGTCCTTGCTGCTTACGTTGCCATGCTACGTACATACGTATGTAGTACAAGATAACCAGCTTGCTGAGAGCTGAGGACCACACAGCCTTGTGGAGAATGGCATCGAATAGTCGAGTTCCAGCGGAAAATGGTTCCACCGATCTCCGTCAATCTTCCATCCCATCCCTTTCCCTTTTCCACAACTTCTCCGCACTAGACCTAAATTAGCGGGCTTGGCAACCTTATCTTGGTCTAATAATACAATGAATTACGAGGGCAGAGGGCAAAAGTTACGCTACCATTCGTATTCCGTCTTCCTTCACTACTACATTGCAGACCCGTCTTTTCTTCCCTTCTCACGCGACGACTCTGCTTCTCGTTCTCTACTCCAACTAGCCTTTAACCATGAACTTATAATAGAAATAGTCCTTCTCTTCTTCGTCGTCGCCGCAGCCTTCTCGCATTTAAGCATCGGCAAAGCGATTCCCCCAAGCCAATCCAATCCCTCGTTTTAGATTTACCCTGATCGATCTGGCTTCAACAACCACCCCAATCACAAGGAACCCTTTCTCAAATCCACACCATGCATTTCGCCATGCCACCACGAAAGACATCTCGACCGCCTCCTTACGCACTTCGTAACTCTCGCTCAAATATCCAGGATTTCCTCCGCCGGCAGAATAAACGATCCATAGCGGTCATCCTCCTCGCCTTCATAGCTACAATCTGGCTCCTGCGTCATGTATTCGGAGGATCGAGTATAAGCTCGGCAGCCGCGTTGATAGGAACCGGTCCCCCCGTTGTAATCGTCACGACGATACATCCGAATGCGAATAAAGCGTGGGAGGAGAAGATTAAGCGGAATCGGGAGGATTATGCTAAGAGACATGGTATATACAACCACCACAAGAGAACTTGATGAAGAGGTGCTAATTTCAAACGATTATTGAACAGGCTACAAAACATTCTTCCCAACCATGACCGACTACCCCATCTCCAAATCCCCACTAAGCTGGTCCAAAGTCCCCGCCCTCCGACACGCCCTCTCCCTCCACCCAACCTCCGCCTACTTCTGGTATCTCGACGAAACGGCGCTAATCATGAATCCCTCCATCCCAATCCACACGCAACTGCTGACGCCCTCCCGCCTCGAGGACCTCATGATCATCGGTGAACCCGTCGTACCCCCCGACTCGGTGATCAAGACCTTTGGGAACTTGAAGGGAGAACGAATCGAACTTATTGTTGCGCAGGATAAGGAGGGTCTGTGTGGAAGTAGCTTTATTATTAAGAATGGCGAGTGGGCCAAGTTCTTCTTGGACGCTTGGTTCGATCCTATTTATCGGAGTTATAATTTTCAGAAGGCGGAGGGTCATGCCTTGGAACATATTGTGCAGTATGTTATTCTTTTCATTTTCATACACCTCAAAGAACCCGTGACCCTTTGAAACTGAAGTAACTATACCCAAAACCAACACACTAACCTCGCCAAACAGATGGCATGGCACAATCCTAGCCAAACTAGCAATGATCCCACAAAACATCATCTCATCCTACATCTCCGGCCCCGCCGCCGTGAAAAAAGGCCAATACAGCGAAGGCGACCTCGTCGCCGTTTTCTACGGCTGTGACGTGGAAAAGAACGGGTGTGCTGAAAAAATGGAACCATTTTTCAACAAGCTGGATAAGGAAGCGGAATAGAATGAGTTCATTTTGAGGAAGGATATAGAAGAGTTCGATTTCGTAGGTTTAGGGTAAATAAGATGGTGGGTTGAGCATGTTAAGGATATTGTATGGAATCAGCTCTGGTATGCTCATTCGAGGATACATCTTCTCCATACTATCAAGGCCTCCAATCCTTTTTCTACTTCTCCCTATATTTCTTAACCCCTTTCAATGACTGCGATCATAAACCACGTAGTCTTCATATAGGCGTTCAGGCGTTCAACGGCACTCGAACCACAAGAACCCCTACAGAGTTCGTTCATAGGAAGGAAATTTCCCCAAATGTCATTAATACCTTTCCAAATCAACATCATAATCCCAAATAATCCTCATATCCCCTCCCCTTACACCCCCCTAGAACAAACAACCTCGTACTCCTCCCCAACAATCTCCCCAGCATCATCAATAATCTTCTTAGCCCCCATTTTACATATCTCCACCCTGTCAATCGGCACATTCTCCGCCCAAACAAAACCCGCATAGCGGGATATCAAATCACTAGCATCGAATTTAACGGAGATATTCGATTTCTTTCCGCGATTCCGGGATTTCATTTTTTGGTTTTGGGTTTCGTGGGGGGTTGAAGGATGGGGTTCTGGTTTTATTTCCTCGTTGTCAGCGTCGATGGAGGCTTGGAGTTCTTCATTTCTTGCTGCTTCTGAGGGGCTTGTTTCTTTTGTTGTTGTGGTGGTGATAGTGGATCCTTTTCCTTTTTCCTCGGCACTTTTCGCTTTCTTTATATCCTTGATCGCGTATATCGTGTTAACAACCGTGGCATGTAATTTCAAGGTTCTAGTATCCTGGATCAAGAACCCCTTTTCCGTGAACAGATCCCTCAATCGACTCGCAAAGGAGTAAAGCCGGTTTGTAGGATCCCTTGGCTCAGCGTAAAGAATGGATGTTTTATGCTGTGATTGCATAGGTGTTAGAGATTCCAGAGAAATGCTCAATGGATCTTTTATCACCCCATCACTCTTCTCCACAGTACCACTCTCTTCAGGTAAACCACTTAAATCTAAGCTTTTGAGGTACTCCTCCGCTTCTGTTAATCGCTCAGGATCTAAACTCATCACACCTATGGTCAAGTGTAACGTTCCAAGCGGCCGAATCGCCCGAATAGGTATCTCATCTCCTACATCTGTGGTGAAGCGTTCGAGACTTGTGGAGAGTTGTGAGGTCGTAGATTCGGAGGTTAGAAGTGGGAGGCAGAGGAAGTGGGTCAGTGGTGGTTTTTTGGGTCCTTTTGCACCTCCTTTTCCCTTTGGTCCTTTTTTACCCCCATGTCGACTGGGTTTTTGGTCTTGGGAGGTTTCTGAGGTCTCTGGTGCGGGGTTTGTGGGTTGAGCTGAAGAGGATGATGTTGATTGCTGTGAGGTTGGCTGTGAAAGGGTTGATGAGACCCGATGTTGTTGTGAGGTTGATGTGATGGGTGCTTGTTGGAGGGATGTTCGTGGTTCAGCGTTGTCGTATAATTTTTCGCCGTCCAACCAGTCGTTAGGAGCGTTTTTTGGGATGCGTTTACGGCCCATTGTTGTGGTTGTGATGTTTGATGTGGGGGATGTAGAAAATTTGGCTCGAGTTGGAGTACTGATCGAGAAGTGTGGTTGATGTTTTTGGAGAAGAGAGATTGGGGGGATGGATATTTGAGGGTTATGGTTAAAATAGGAGAAGACAGAGGGTTTAATTATATTTTGACGGAAAGACAAGATGGACATATGTTAGGAAGGAGGAGCTGGAATCTTAGGCAACCACAAGCCTAGGTGAAAGTACAGTCATAGAAATGACAGTAATGGAGCGGTGAAAAAATACGACAAATCAATCTTTTTAAAACAAAGAAATATTTCCAGAATTAAAAAGGCAATCAGTATATTGGTCGTAATGAAACACATCCAATTGAGATGCTATATCACGAAAAGTCATGGTGTTGAAGAAGAAACATCCAAGCCATGCACAAAACTGCATAACTTTCATAATCCTCCATTTATGAAACCAATGACGTCGATCGTTTCCAGGATGATATGATTACACGTTAACGTGTCACAGGGTGCGGCCCTGCCGATCACATAACGGAAGCCAAGTGTCAGCAGCCATGCGAACAAGTAGTCGACGGGGAGCAGCATGACTACGCGAGATAAAACGGCTCAAGTTAGAAAATAGAAAACAAAAAATAATCACAAGTGTCTATTCCAAAAAGTCTATATCCAAATAACGAGGGAAAAGGTCGCGCGATACGAATAATAATAATGGTAATGTGAGGTTCGTGATATTGGTGATTGATGATGATGATGCCACTGCCCCACACTCGATATTTGCCCCGCCTTCAAACAAAGGAGCAAAATCCGTCATTTATCCACATGGAAGAAGGGGATAAGGAAGATTTCCAAATGCCAACTGTCTCCGACCCAGAGGGGAATGCTGTCGGATTTCTAGTATCATCATGAAGAAGAAACATAAAAGTCTTATTCAGACCGAAAAAGCAATGGTGACTGCCCAGCCCAAAACCCAGGCCATATCCCCCCAGCCAGCAAGATGAAAGAAGAAAACCCAGAAAAGAGTTCCACTGTCAAGTCCTGTACCCCACCACGCAAGTGCCAGTGCCAATTCTCTCGGCCCATCTACCCGCCTAGTCAAAGGAGAACGTGACACATGTCAGAGAGTGAGTGAGAAGAGCCCCGTCTATCGCAAAAAGGTGAATTGTAGTAGGTTCCTTTGTGTATTGTCCAAAGCGCCCCGCCATTATGACTCGTCGTGGAAGAATTTCTTTAGCAACTTCTCCACATCGTGGAACTCCGTCTTGGCCTGCTCTATCGTCGTGCGGAGCTTCTTGAGGCAGACCTCGTCGTCCGGCTCGTCCTTTGTGCCCGTCTCATCTTTGTTCTGCCCAAAATGCTGTATCTTCTCGCACGAGTCCTTCACTTTGGTCAGGCCGAGCGTGGCTGAAGAGCCTTTGAGGAAGTGGCCGAGGGCGGAGAGTTGTGCGAGGTCTTTCTTCTCTCTGTGTTTGTTGCAATCGCGGTTAGCGCTCTGCTCTGGGCCAGAGAGAAAGATTCTCTAAGGGGTTGTAGGAGAGAAAAGGGGAGATGTACAGGTTCTGGTCCATTTTGCCAAATGTAGACTCGGCTTGAGCGAAGAAGTCGTAGACGATGGATTTGCTGAATTCCCTTTCCTCCTCATCGTCGTCCATCTCGAGGATCTGCTCAAAGGTTGCGGCATCGATGCTGTCGCCGGCGCCAGGAATGCCCATGGTTTCGCCCTCGCTCTGCAAGTCCCGGGGATATGTTAGTGGGGGTTCGTGGAGGAATAGGTGGTGAGCGCAGGAAAGGTGAGAGGAAGGTGTGGTCGGATTGCAGTAGAGGATGTATTGTAGTGAAAACACGCGCGAAGAGAGAATGGAGGGGAGATAGATGGAGGGGAGCGAGGGGCATCACAAACCCTGTCATCTGCAACCGACTCAGTTTCCCTAGCCATGTTTTTTTGCAGGAAGTGCTTATGTGATCGCTATGCAACAATCGGATGCTTTCCCTGTGTACACTCCACGATCAACGTTCCTCCGCCAAAAATTCTGTAGGATGGTGTTTGTCAGTCGGTGGCCTTTCCGCAATATTCACTCTAGGAAAAGCGCTCGGCCCGTTTTTTTGCGTGCTGCGTCAGTTAGGTTAACGGTTCGGGAAATAGGAGACGGCACTGCTGCTGCTACGAGATGGTGGTGGACGACGCGTGGCTACAAGAGGGATCAGGTACCGTCTGCTTTTTGGTCGAAGAGGAGGTGCTCTGGGGTAATAACGGGTTTGGTTATACGTGCCTCGGAGGCAGCCCACCTTGATGTATATTTTTTTTCTTTCTAACTTATATCTTAGTTTACTACCCCACCTAGTGCGCCATGTAGACTGTAGCTTGGAGGCACCCGGGAGCGGTGCCGGGCTGGTGGAGACGCATTTCACTGTCAATCACTAAACCTAGAACTCAAGGCCTCCTGCTGTGTCCAGCCAGAATCGGTGAGATAAGAAGAAGCAATCTACACGTCCGGAAGGATTGCCAGACGACTGCAAAGGGGGCCCCTGCCCGATCGTCTCTCGACCTGTACAATACCGGCCAGCACTACTACTGAGCAGCGCGCTTTTGGAACCCATGTGGAGATGAAAGCTTCTGCCGTCCATCGTCCAACACCCACCTACGCGAAGCCAGCCAGCGAGCCACCGCCGTCGGACGGGGACCAGCCATTCACGGGCGGGCCATTGCGGCTAGAGGCAGACTGCTGGCTGCTTGCTGGCGACATGGACATGGCAAGCTTCGCGCGCGGTATCACAGCTCCCCTTCTACGCCCCCTCTCTCTCTCTCACGACGGGCGGCGCGAAGGGGGCGGGACGGCAGCAGAACGCAACGGCGGCTGGCGTGTCGCTGCTGTCGCTGCCG
>AJFL01000404.1:0-12213 GCA_000467735.1 Rhytidhysteron rufulum CBS 306.38
AGGGGGATGGGGGAGCGAGGGGGGGGGTTGGTTGGTTGGAAAGGTTTGGTTGTTTGTGTGTTCTAGGTTCGAGGTGGCTGGGCAAGGTCAACGCGTCGACGAACGCCAAGCACAAAATAGCAAGGCAGCAAGGCAGCGACCGTGACCTCAGCCAGCCCAAGACTACCTAGGTAACTAACCCACTATTGGTGCTGCTATCTTTGTACATACAGTTACGTCCTGTTCGGTACTTCGTCTTGCTCCGTGCTGCTACGCAATAGCTGGGAGAGAGGGGAGAGAGAGACACACACACAATACGTCAAAGACGTGTCAAAGAAAAAAACCCATCACAGGCCTACAAGGCTTTGCCTACTACTTGGTTCTTTAGAAAGTGTAATGTACAACAACACTTCGATCTTTGCTGTGCCGGAAGTGGGCGTGAATAAAAAAAAAGGACTAGGCCTTGCAATGTTATCAGGTCTCTTTCTTTCTTTTTTGTCTGTCTCGCCAGGCCTGAGGCTCATTGTGCTACCTTACTCACACATGTGCATGCAGTCTCAAGATCTCCCCCCAAGCAGCAGCATGCGTACGTAACTTTACATGGCCCATCGCACACCGTCGATGCCGAACCGCACCGCCATTGTCATGATGCGCATGCACAAGGCCTAGCTCGTCCTAGACCACGTCCTGCTGCACCCTCGTCCCTGCCCCTAGCCTAGCCAGTCAGCTCTGGCTCTCGGGCCATTTGATTCGAGGCGATCAATGCTTTGACGGTTCGTCTTCTGCCGCAATCAACAACGACCGAGCAGTGTACACCTCTGCTCCAAACCGCACTTTTTCTCCCTTCACTCGCCATCTCCTCCCCTTCTCTTCTATTCGCTTTCACTTCAATGCCATAGTCTGCATCTTCTATACTCTCTCTTTATTGCGCTCTCTTCCGCTCTTGTCGCAAAGAGGCCACGTCGGAACGGCCTGAATACGGCTCCGGGCCATGAAAATATGTCAAGTGCTCCATCCTCCACGCTGCCATTATACCATGCTTCCTCAGCCGCTTCAAAATTGTCGCCGTCACCCTCGTCCCGGACGCAGTCTCCCGTACCCCCACCAAAGCGCTCGGCTCCCTCTGTAAGTTTTCCCCAGCTCCGCGAGTCCTCTTGCGTGTGAGATCTCTATACTAACACGGACATAGAATTTAACATCCTCGTACTCAATTCTTACCCCACCAGAAACCTCCCATAGACTATCCACCTCGCTCACGCATGGTCTATCGCCCACAGCCGCCACAACCTTACTGCATACCTACGGCCCTAACGAGCTCCCCTCCGAAGACCCTGAACCATTATGGCTCAGATTTGTCAAGCAGTTCAAGGAGACCCTCATTCTGCTCCTGCTCGGCTCAGCCGCCGTCTCCTTTTTAATGGGAAACTATGAAGACGCGATAAGCATAGCAGCTGCCGTGACCATTGTTGTCACAGTAGGTTTCGTTCAAGAATACCGTTCCGAAAAGTCACTCGAGGCCCTTAACCAGCTGGTACCTCATCATGCTCATGTCATACGATCGGCTGAGGACTCGAGTAGGAGCAATGGTACACTAACAGAAGGCAGCCCAGAAACCATCGAGTTGGATAATTTAAAGGACACCACTGCCTCGCTCGCCGCTGCTGAACAAGCATCAACAACCATCTCTGCATCTTTACTTGTACCGGGTGATCTTGTACTGTTTCACACTGGAGATCGCATACCTGCTGATATCCGTATCACCCATGCCGCCGATCTGTCCATTGATGAATCCAATCTCACGGGAGAAAATGAGCCTGTGTCCAAATCCCCTACAACCATCGACCCATCGGAGAGACCACGCGCTCACTCGCCATTCTATGCATCTCCTGCTTCGGGAACTGTCGGAGCTGATATACGATTAAATGATCAAACGAATATTGCTTTCATGGGAACGTTGGTTCGCTCGGGCCATGGTCGAGGCCTCGTAATCGGGACAGGAGGTAACACGGAGTTTGGGGCCATATCTGCCTCGTTACAGGAAATTGAGAGCCCCCGCACGCCCCTACAGCTTTCAATGGATCGTTTGGGGAAAGAACTGAGTTATATGTCTTTCGGTGTCATTGCCTTCATCATGATTCTTGGGCTGTGGCGGGGATGGGAGTTTCTGGAAATGTTCCAAATTGGGGTTTCTTTGGCCGTGGCTGCAATACCTGAAGGTCTACCTATCATTGTGACTGTCACCTTGGCTTTGGGCGTTCTCAGAATGTCCAAACGACATGCTATCGTTCGACGCCTTCCAAGCGTGGAAACATTAGGATCCGTCAATGTCATATGCAGTGACAAGACTGGTGAGTACATTATATGTTCGCGAAATTCATGGTCATTGTGCTAATAGAATGGAAAAAGGAACCTTGACAACGAATCACATGACGGTCACTAAATTATGGCACTTCGACGAGTCAACCCCAATTGATGTCACCAAAAAGCATGACTCCGATTCATTAGATTCTGCAACCCGTACCATCCTAAGGATTGGCAACATTGTGAACAATGCGCGCCTTCTTGGTACTCATGCCGATTCTCCTTCGTCCGCTGCTGTATTATCCTCCACTATGGGAGATGATGCTTCTGTCGCTAGGAGTCGGTGGGTCGGTCAACCGACAGACGTTGCTCTCCTCGACCTGCTGGACACGTTTAGTGAAGACGATGTAAGGGAACGCATTGGGCATAGACGGTACGAAACACCCTTCAGTTCGGAGCGGAAATGGATGGGGGTGGTTATCAATGGCAGCACAAGCGACGAGCGGTCCCCTACCCCTGATATGGCCTACATCAAGGGTGCTTTGGAGAAGGTTTTGGAACGTTGTGACACGTACGTCACCGCACAGGGGCGAGAAATTGCCCTGGATGAGGCCAAAAAGCGGAAGGCAATTGAAGCAGCAGAAGCCATGGCACAAGACGGCCTAAGGGTCCTTGGGTTCGCAAGTGGTATCTCACGCGACGGCCGTAGAAGTGGTTTACAAGCTTCCTATAAGGGAGGCAGTGGTACTGCATCACCCGTTCCAACGTCGGAGCGAACTTCAACCATCGGCAATGACGAACATTATCGTGGCTTAGTATTTGCTGGCCTTGTCGGTATGAACGATCCCCCAAGAAAGGGCGTTGATAGATCTATACGCCGTCTGATGGCAGGCGGGGTAAAGGTAATTATGATTACTGGAGACGCAGAAACAACAGCGATTGCCATTGGTAAAAAGCTCGGTATGCCAATCACTGCAAACTCAGCCGTAGGACGGTCTGTCTTGCGGGGTGATGAGTTGGAACACATGAGCGAGGAAGAGCTTGCTCAGGCAATCGCAACAACTTCGATTTTCGCTCGCACGAGCCCAGACCATAAACTGAAGATAGTGCGCGCTCTCCAGTCACGTGGAGATGTTGTTGCAATGACTGGAGATGGTGTAAACGACGCACCCGCCCTGAAAAAGGCCGATATTGGTATTTCTATGGGCAAGATGGGAACAGATGTTGCGAAGGAGGCAGCAGATATGATATTGACAGATGATGACTTCTCTACTATCTTGAACGCGATCGAAGAAGGGAAAGGCATCTTCTACAACATTCAGAACTTCCTCACGTTCCAGCTGAGCACAAGCGCCGCAGCATTAAGTTTGGTACTGCTGAGCACCTTCCTTGGTTTCCAAAACCCGCTCAATGCCATGCAGATCTTATGGATCAGTAGGTCTACTATGGATAGTTGAATTGCACCGGCTAACATGTTACAGATATTCTTATGGATGGACCTCCAGCGCAGTCCCTAGGCGTAGAGCCTGTAGATCCGGCAGTGATGAAAACTCGGCCTCGGCTCAAGAATGCTCGGGTACTTACACGTCCCCTGATTCAAAGGGTCCTTCAATCCGCTACGATCATAATGCTAGGCACCTTGACGACCTACTATCGGGAAATGACATCGGACGGCGAGGTTACGGCGCGCGATACCACCATGACCTTCACTTGCTTCGTTCTTTTTGACATGTTCAATGCCTTGACCTGCCGGTCAGAACGCAAATCAGTCTTGGCTGGTGAAGTCGGGCTCTTCTCCAATAAAATGTTCAACTACGCTGTCGCTGGCAGCCTCATCGGCCAACTGGCTGTCATATATTTCCCGCCCTTGCAGCATATCTTTCAGACCGAAGCGTTAGGTCTGTTGGATATTGTGCATCTAATCGCCGTCGCAAGCTGCGTTTTCTGGGCAGACGAGGGCAGGAAATTTTATCATAGATGGAAAAGCGGTCCAGCCATTGGCCGTTATAGTTCCACTGTATAATATTGTATTCATTTTCAAACTTAGGAAGCCCCTGGGGTTTTTTGTAAAACCAGTCGATCCAATATAAAGCTACGTTGGATTGCCATGCGTTTTCTCTTTCTGGTTTTCATTCTGATCTTTCTCTACTTCTAGCTGTGATTTGACTTTCTCATCAATTTGGAATCAGATGTATGCTACCAGCACTTGTCCTTCCACTTGGACGCCATCCTATGCGAATCCTCCACACCCTGTCGGTAAGTTGTTCATCGTGACGAAATAGTTGCCATTTTATTGCCACTATAAGCTTACTAGGATGAAAGTAGCCGTCAACGGCAATATTAGCGCTAACGATTCCACTGATGATGTTATGAATGACATCGGTGCGCCAGGTGTAGAATGTTGTAGGAATGGTTGTCATCGTTTGTAATTCATGTATTTTGACAGACGACAGCCCAGTCATATATTCTTGCACTAGGCGCATCCTCCACTTCCAGAGGAGATGCCATGACAAGTGTACCTAGAAAAGTCTCGTAGGGATTTCACACATGGGCGGCACTCTAGTCTATGTGTATTCTTACTCGAGGTATCTACCCATTTTCTATTTGCTTATTTTAGTTCATCTAGTTTTGTTTTCCGCTGACCTTGTTCAACTGAATATTCATGTCTGTAATCCTATTTGCCATAGGTAAAATAACAATACTCCTTAAATAAATCCAAGGTCATCATGGAATAGATATTTTTGATGAAGAGATGGCAACGGGGGAGTTCTCACACTTTGATTATTTATTGCTCGTTGCGTGGAGGTAAAGTTGAGGTAAGTCATATAATCTGATAGAATAGAAATGCTTTTCTATGATTTTTTTTTCCTTGTTCGTTGTGGATGTGAGGGGACAATTATTTAGACTGGCAAGATTCCTCTCGTATTTCCTTCTACACCAACTATTCAAATCTGCTATTACTGTCTATCCCTCTTATTAAACTCACTATTAGTAAACTACTAAGAGAACACATATTGCCAACATGATCTAAGAGGTATCCTCCTTCCTTGACATGGCTACATCCATCATGTTAAATCTAAACTTACCGCCCAAACTTAAATTCAACACCACATAATTCAACCGTCTAGATGAGCTCACCACTGAACCACGAGCCTTGCGTCATGTTGTCTTCCTATCGGCATCTAAGTCACTCAAGGTTATAAAGGCATAAGTATGTTTGTACGGGCCGAATGTATCTCTCGGTGTTTGCTGGTTTTATTTCATCTTTAAGAATTGTCACATGTATGCAGGATAGGCCAGTAAGATGACAACAGGATGGGCAGGCTTTTTTGCATCACGTGGATAGTTTGAGGCACAGGAAAGAAGATACCGTAAGTATTATGATTTTATTTTAGTCCATTTTGTACTTTGAAGATGGTCGTGAAACTTCGTATGAGTTTTCAATACCGTAGAGAAATCTTCTATTCCCAAGTGCTCCTCAACCTTGCTAGAAGTCTTCAACCATGCATGTATTTATGCGTATTGATTGAGCACCATCTTGGTATATAGCTCATATTAAAAAGGCCTGGTCATTAGTCTTTCATAGAGACATCGCCTGTCTCCTGTGATCGCATTAGATAAGCCATGACGCCCCATGTACCTCTCATGGCTTCGATTCTATCATCGACGTTCAATAGGTCATACCACCTAGTTCTCTGAAGAATAGGTGAACTCCATCTAGGATCATTTGGCTTTTCCGTGGAACTGGATTCTCCGAGGAGGTGCTCAATGTAGGCGCGGTGGACATGGAGTTTGATAATGCTGATATGGTGGTTTAGAGAGGAGATCATGAATACCTTATAAAGTCAGCTGATGGAAAGTATTTGTCGCATAGAGAATGGCATGCCTCATCCCAGTCGGAATTCTTATCCTTTCCAATGGATTCATATATCGTTCTCTGGTCCCAGACCAGGTTGTTCGGCTTCAGGGTTTTCCAAGCCTCGATCGGAGTGATCTTCCTCCTGTCTCTCAAAGGGTTTCGTAATCTTGAGGGCTTCTCTTCATCTTTATGCTCCTTTGGAACCGGGGCATCTTTATCACCCTTTGCTTCTCCCACTTCTCCCCCAGGCCCTCCGCCCCAGCGCGGATTAGTAACCCACCATCTCCCTTCGCCAGCTCTCCTCTCCACCTTTCCTTCTCTTGCTCGTTCTTGTGCGAGGAGAAGTAAGCCGCCAAGCTCTCGTATAGCGTCAAGGTTTGAATCAGCTTCGAGATTACCTCTAGAGCCAAACCCTGTCTCCGAACGGCACTGTACTCCCAGTACCGGACCTTCTATCCAACCCTGTCGAGCCTTCATTCGGTCATTTGGTGCTCTCCAGGCTACAGTGCTCATCCGAACTGGGAAGCGCATTCTCTCAATGGTCAATGTGGGCGGGCGACGATGTGGTGCAAAAGTGACGCCAAACGCCCAAGCAATTGGCTCGAGGAAGGATCGCACTGTATCCACTCGGTACTGCTCTGGCATTTCAGCGCCGTTGCCTAAGCGGTTCCCTCGATACGATCCCGGGATCTTTTCTGGTTCAGGAATTAAATTGGGCCGAGTAACCTTTGGTGGTTGAGTTCTTGCAGGAAGAGATATGCTGGACTGAATAGGTATCCCTGCCACGGATGTAGACGAGCCATCTGTCAAAACCGGGGGCTCTGATCGTTGCTCGGTCCCGGTCTTTGCTTTCTTGCGAGGTTCTTGCTCGTTCATGGCTAGATTCTCAGCTTTCGTACTCAAAGTGGCGGAATCTTCGGCCACACTAGGGTCATCTTCGTAGCCATTGGAAGCGTCAACTGGTTTTGGTGGGATGTACTCGTCCAGTGAGTCGTCCCAGAAGTAGGCCATGCTGTCCAAGCCTTCCCAGAACCGGCGAAAGTGTGCAAGCCGTGGAGGGGGCTGATCTTCTGCCTTGGCTTTGCGAGTGAGCACCGAGAATGCTTCTTCATTCTTGAAGTACAGTTCTTTGACGCGTAGATAGAACTCTCTATGGTCCGGTGCTTTTCTTCCATTACTGAGTTTTGGTGGTTCGTCGGCTGGTAAGTCATTCTGCTCGGGTGCATCCAACCACGACTTGGGTGGGATGTATGAAAGTGCATCCTTAGAAGTAGACGATAGCAGTGATTCAAAGTCACCTTTGAGTTCGAATGAAATATTCAGGGCGCTCAAATGACGGAAGCCGACATCTGAAGGCTTTTTGATCTCAAGAAAAAGAGAGGAGAGGCCGTCTTTTAGCTCAGGTGATGATTTCTTGCCTAATGAAGTCCCCAAAGGATTGAAAGATGGGAAAGTGACTGGCGTAGGCCGCGAAGGAGGTTCTCTTTCTCTCTCTGGGTCATGCTGGTTGGTGAAGAGGGAGCCTGGGAGGGGAGATTAGCATTGGGCAATGGGGGTATGCTGATTATGAACATGTGCGACGAGGGCCAAACAAGAAGCAAAAGCACGATGCATCAGATATGAATGCGATTCAGGCGATGCGAGGAGGGGGTCATCTATACATAATAGTGGCAGACTGGCGGTTTGGTGGTGGTGCATAGCGTGAACTGGCGTCTAGAGCGAATCTGGCGACGGGTGGCCTAGGAGGTAGTTGGCCTCCCCCAATGACCACACAAGACGCAGGGAGTAGTACGGGTAATTGCTGGTGCTAAATGGATGGCACTTACTGCTACTCGAGAAGCCAAACATGATCCTGTCCGGAGCGGAGGTCGGTGTGCTCGAGGAGGTAGAGAGATGGGTGAGGGCGAGGGCGGTGTCTGAAGGGGCGTGACGGAGGTATTGTCTGCGTCTGCGTTTCCCATTGAATGATTGTTCGGCTGCGCGTCAATCTGCAGTCTGCTCCAAAACGGACGCTAAGCCGCCTTTCTCCAAGTCCAAGGCCAAAATCAAATACAAATACAAACAAATACAAATGCCATCTGAACGTGCTCCACCTTGCTATGTATGTACAGGTAGTTGTTTAGACTTTGGCTGCTTGTTTCATCTTCACATGGACACATCTCAATGGCACTAGTAACTCGAGAGGTCGCTAGCTGGCGGCTGTGGCTTGGCTTCACCTTGGATGCGCTCAGGCACTTGGTATCATGAATGGCTGTGAAAGGCTGTGAATGGCTGCGACTGTTTGAAGCCGCAACAACGGAATCACTCAAGCTCAATGGCACTGTTGTTGATTGAAACCCCAGAGTGTTGTGCAGATGGGGAGCAGTTCTTGTTGATCCTCCTGAAAAGCCTGTTCTGCTCGATACACCTTCGTTGCTTCACCCGAATAGGTGTTTCGGCGGTTAACGAGAGGGCGAGGGAGAGCAAGAAGAAGGGGGGGAAAAGAAGAGAAGCCAAGGCTGCGGGAGGGGAGTCCTGGGAGGGGAGTCCTGGGAGTGGAGCCGCGAACCTTGGAAGAGCCCTGGAGGGGAGAGCAAGGCCGTGCACGTGACCATCTTTCTCTCCGGCCCGTCGCTCCACCAGCAGCAGCAGCAGCAGCAGCAACACAACACCCGCACCCGCACCCGCACCCGCACCCGCACCTGCACGGCAAGACTAAAACACCAAACACAACGGCTGCAAAGACCATCGCCAGACAGCCCGGCTTGACGTCAACCACCATCACCATTCATCATGGCTGGTGAGGGTGCAGGTGCTGCTCTGTGGCCAGCACTACGATGCTCCCAGCGCCTCAGTTGTGTAGGAATCGTTTCCCAAACCGGCACCTGAAGCCTGAGTGGTTTCATAGACGCCCACCTCCCCGTCCTCCACGGCCAACGGCTGGCGGCCATCCGACCCAATGTCTGAACTTGCCATGCTGCTACTAATCCCCTCCCCGTTGTCAATGTCAATGTCAATGTCAATGTAATGTCCACAGCGCCGCCCCAGTCTTCTCTCTCTTGCTCTAAAATGCACCCGTCCCACTTTCAGCCAGCAACTGCTTCCTCCTCTCCCGTTTCGGCCTTTTCCTAATCTTCTCCACCATTGACGCTGCCCTCATGATAGCCGCATGGCTACTCCTTCAGATTCCACCACCGTGGTGAACGGTAGGAAGTGCACCCGCACCAGGAGAGTGGACTCTCCAGCTTCCATATTCTCCTCTGCCAGCAGCACATCCACCTCTACTACCTCCACGTCCACGTCCACGTCCACGTCTACCTCAACATCTACATCCACCTCAACCTCAACCTCAGCCTCAACTTCAGCAGCCGCACCCACGTCCACGTTGGCAGATTCCAACCCCGCACCATCTTCATCAGCAGCGCAAGCGCCTTCCTCATCATCGTCCTCGATTGAGGCCCAACCCCAACCCTCTGATTCGGTCGCAACGCAATCTTCCAGTCTAACATCTGCAGCTCCCACAATAACATCTGCGAACAACCAGCAGACTTCGCCTGGCGCGTTCACGACTTCAGGCATCTCGTCGATAGGTAGGACTAGCCCAGAGTTACCCTCAGCGTCCAGTGTTCCTTCCCAGCCAGTCGCGGCCCTTTCGGCTTCACGAAGAGTCAGCGACAATGCTTCCAGCCCATCTCTCGCTACTATTCTTGAATTATCACGTTCTGACGTGGCCGATTCAGCTACCATTCCCATTTCCACATCGTCTTCGCCCTTCTCGAGCCAATCGACTCCAACTTCCTCCCAAGCATCCAGTTCATCTTCTGAAGGTGCTGCTGGTTTAATCAATTCCGGTCAGGGTTCCGCTAGCTCTGGTTCTAGCCGGCCCGCCATCAATGATTCATCGACAGTGAATGTGGGAGGCATCGTAGGAGGGGCCGTTGGAGGATTCCTGGCGTTGGCTGCCATCAGCGGGCTCCTTTTCCTGTGCCTTAGAAGAAGGAAGCGGCGGCGTATTAGTGAAAAGTCTGATGATGAAAGGGACGACGACCCTAATTCATTGGGTTCCCGAGTCAAAGCCTTTATGGGTCGCCGCCCGAAACCAGATCCTAATGAGCCGACTGCTACACAAAACCTCATGAGGAGTAGTATCCGCAGCAGCGTCAGTTCTGTGTACTCTGTACACCCGGCCATACGAAATCGGGTAAATACCGAGCCAGAGCCAGAGGCATCGCAGTTCAAACAGAAGCTTCAGGCCCTTGCGGATCGTCTGGCAGTTCTAAGGAATCCCCTCAATAGGAGAGAATCGTCGACTTCTAATGCATCTCGATCACCATTTCCAGGCGTAGTCGAAGATCCTCTGGTCAGGAATAGTAACAACGGAATCAGCAACCCATTTGCTGACCCCAGTCCCGGGTCAAATCAATCAAATTTGTACATTACGAACCCAGATGCAAATCGTCCAAGCACAGAAGGCAATCGGCAATCCATTGCAGATGGTCTGCTAAACCAACAGCGTGGACCCATAAAGGAGCCCCCATCAGCTAGACAGCCACCCGTCATCAAAAATCCCTTTGAATCACCATTCGATGATTTGCAGTTACTCAAAGGAGGCGGAACGCCTGAATGGCTCCGTGAGACCGCTCATCAACGAACACAAAGTGCTACAACGGCCTTGCGTTCGCATCCTCCCTCATCTTTTTACACCGACTCCGTCTATCAACCAACACCCGCGAACCCCTTTGCCGACCCTTCAGACATGCCTCCTCTACCCGGTGTTGCTCCCTCAGGCCCACTTCCGCCGGACCCACCACTTCGCCGTCCGTCAATGGCGTATAATGGGCTAGCACCGCTAGCTGGATCGGGTATCCAGCGAAACCCGAGCCAGCGTTCTCAGATGTCCGATGGTTCGTTCTTCGGTGAACCAGGTCCTAGCCGGCCAGCAACGGGTATGTGGAGCGCCAACGTGCCCACGTCGCGAGCGATGAGGGGACAAAGTGACCCATTTGATCTTGACAAACCAGAGATCTTGGGGTTTGGTAATGTTGGTGGAAGAAGAGAGGTCAGAGCTAGCGTGACGCGGCAAAATTCAAGGAATCGAAGGTCGAGTGTGCCGAACTGGGTCACGCTCGATGATGGACGTGAGAGAAGCTCATTGGTTCCCACGCCGTTGATGCGGGATGGGAGCAACAGATATGGTGCAGGCATGGCAAGGTGATGAGCAATTACGAGTCGATGAAGTACGGTTGTCAAAATACCACGAAGTTATGGAATTATTGTAATCGGTATGATTTTGAGGTTCTCTGACGATCATCCCGTCAAAGGCGAACAGGCGCACAACTATGTGGTTTGGTTTTAAGATTTCCCCCCGGCGTTCAAGTTTACACATTCCCCGGTCTATATTTTGGCCCAGCATCAGATATCCTGCATTGTCTTAGGAGATGGTGCATTCCGTCCTGCTTGCACATGAGAGCAAGCCACGATATGGATGGATCGTAGTTGTGTGTGTTTCTGTAAGATACGGCTCTAAGTGCATTTTCAGCATTGGCCTACTCCTCAAATATGAATATTCATGCGATAGAATTTGTGCTTCTTTCAGACTAACTAGAGTGACCTGAATCTGGGGCACGGGAAGACGTGTAGCCACCACCGACAACCATCTAGGGCATAATGAAAATTTTAATTGTCGAGGACTTAGGCATTATACTGGACCTGCATTTGAGGCGTGATTGTGATTGTGATGGATTGTCGGGTATGTTACATCGGATTGCATAAATTCCGGATTCAAGTTCTTCCAGAAGGGATTTGGAAGGTTTGTTATGCGGCAGATTTATTATCGAGTGGCAATGCGACCCAAGGAAAAGGGAATCATGACTAATATAATAGGAAGGGAAGAAAGGAAAGGAAATGAAAGACTGAATATAGGAAAGTTCAACCCTGAACTTTCGTAAACAGTGAGAAAGGAACGACTGGAGAGTCAGTCGTAATTAAGAGTGATTTCCAGCAGCAAAAGGAAAAGAAGAGTAAAGAAAGAGCACTGGAAAAGAGCAATCCAGCTAATAAGAATTGACAATGAATAAAGCAAAAGAGAAGAGAGG
>AJFL01000405.1:0-26710 GCA_000467735.1 Rhytidhysteron rufulum CBS 306.38
GCATCCGCCGCTCGATCAACGTTGCAGCGACGCGGCAGCCGGCTTCTGAGGGGCGCTTTGTGTCGAGGGCGCCCAGCTGAACCCCGAAAACCGCACGAACCCCCCGTTGACGCACCGGAGACGTGCCTCGTCAGGCTGGTTGGTGGGCCGTCCACTGCCCGCCCAGGGGCTGCCCGTCCGTTGTGAAGCAGAGCCGAGTTTCACCACTCTCCGCCCACAGCCTCTAACACACGCCAGCACGCCAGCCTGCCATTCACTCCCCCTCGCCCGCTACCTCAACAGCTCCTCTCCTTCTGTCTCCGCCACTGCCGATATTAGACGCGTATTCGGCCCTGCCCTTTTTCAACGCCTATCTATGTACATGCAGCCTGCTAGCATCTAGCAAGTACTACAATGCAGAATCAGAAGGAACAAGTCAAAAACAAAACAAGTTGGTCAATTGCACGAGTCCGCCATTCCAGCGCCGTCGCTATGCTCCGCTAAACAACCGTGATGGACCCCCCTCCCACCCCCAAAGCATCTCTCCCCTCCCATGTCCATTCTGCCAGTGCCTGTACCAGTGCCTGTGCCAGTGCTCCTCATGCTCCCCTCTGTCATGTGTGCTCCATGTACAGCAAAATGCAAAGAAACAAAAGAAAACCCCGCCCCAAACTCCCCATCCCATGTCTAACCCGGCTGCCTCGCTTTTTCAGACAGCCCATCTCAGACAGCTATGCGACTGACACCGCATGCATGCTTTGTGCACGGCCGTCGTTCTGCGGCCGTCTCCAACACCCCCGCCCCCTCTCCCCGTCGTCATATCGTAGATCATGTCCAAGACACGAAACAACATCAAAAAAGGCATGATTTCAATGTTGTCTTTCCCCCTCACAGCCTGCCCTATCGAGGGCCAGACCGTCGCATCGTGAAACTCCTCCTAATACTTTCTCCCCATACGGAATTGTCAAGCACATCCAAGACATCCCGTGCGCTGACACTACTGTTCGCCCTGCTGCGTGCTCCATCACCTCCAGTGTCTGCATCGAGTGGGCTTGGGGGCCTACTTAGTGCGCTGGCAAACTGCCAGTCTCTACTGGAATCGGCAGCGCTCGCCAATGGCGACGCCTGTGGAGAGAAGACACCAGTTGTGGGCGATTGGGATGGTGTATGCTGGATGGAGTTGGCTCGACTCCGCAAGGCCATATCTTGCGGAGGAGATGGTGACCGTACATCACTACCGCTGGCACGCCATCCTGAGTCGAGAGGTGATAAGTCGACCGGAGACAGAAGTGGACTAATATCGGTATCGTGTGATGGTCGTGCATTCGTAATGTCTTCATCGTCCACGTAAATCTCGGGCACTGTGAATTGTGGTACGGCTGTCATGCGTCCAGAATTCTTGTGCTCCTTTACTCGTCGGAATCTGCGCGCCCAATATAATGTATCGAAGAAGCCAACGACAACGTTCCGACGTACTGCTTCCTCGACACGTTGTAGTCGAGCACGCCGCCGCAGGAATTCTTCTAGACGCAAGCTCTTATTGTCGTTGATAACCTTGTAATGGGCTAGGATCATGAGAAGAGAATTGAATGCAATGCCCTTATCCGGATCACTTGACACAAGAACCTCTTCGTAGAATGTGTTCATGCGAGCCCGCCTTCGTCGAATCTCGCCAACAGGCAGCTCGGCTAATCGACTATTTAGCTTGGCTAGATCGATCTCAGGTGCTGGCTCATGTCCTTGGACGGGAAGCCCGGACGTTCGCCTTGTCACACTGCAATCTTCAATAAGTCTACGAACGGTGAAGTCACCATCGTAGATTCTCATCTCAAATACACCAGAGAGTTCCTATAATCCTGTTAGGCAGATGAAAACTGGATATCCTATAGTAGACTTACACCGAGTAGCCTAGGAAATACATCTTTCGATATAAACCCCGTCCCGTTGGGATCGAACTCCGCCCAGGCCTGTTTGAATCGACGAATCTCTTCCCGGCTAATTACTGATAGTCCACTGCTTCGTTGGTAGACGTAACTGAAGCTCTCATAGATGAGCGAGACAAATAAGTTGACGAAGATGTACATGCTCAAGATGTTCCAAGATATGAATAGAGCACGTGCCCATTCTGGGCTCCCACAGTCTCCTTCAAAGTATCTTTCGCCCACTGTACATAGAGGTGGCTTGACAGTAGCAAAATCTTCCATGATCTCGTTCCATCCTTCTCCTGTACTCGTCTTGAAAAGGAGGATGAGAGCTTTGGGTATGTTTCGAAAGTTAACATTCCCTGTCTCATTGCCATTGAACCGCGTAAGGCCAAACGTTTGAGTGAGTGCGATGGCATATACAAGGAAAAGGACAAACCACGTCGCCAACAGGTTTGCGATGGCGGGCAAACTCGCGGCGGCAGTCTTGAACAACTGGTCGAGGGAATTATTGCGGGGTATGAGGAGAAGCGCAATAGACACCAAGCACAACTTGTGGAGTGTTTCATAGACCGTTTCCTTGAAATTAGTGAGAACCAGAATTGATGTAACAAAGGTGCCAGACACAGAAAAGACTGAATATACGTCCCATGAACTCTTTGAAAAACGAGGCCATGTTAAGCCAACAATACGAACAACAACGTTAGCAATATAAAGAAATGTCATGGCCAAGAAAATATAGTCTAGATGGTCAGCAACAGAGCACGTGAAGATAAAGTAGCAGGTTGCTTACCCCTGGCTCGGTCCCATCCAAAATAGTTTGGATACCATTCCAGACACAACAGAATGAGATGGAATATCAGGACCCCAGTCATGAAGCGTTGCCAACGTCCTGTCTTGCGAACTGCCCGACGGTAGCACCATTCTTCCCAAGACTCTCTTTTCTTGCCGGAGGAAGGCCGTTTCGAAGGAGCCACCTGACGAAGAAGTTTTCGTAATTCGAGCCAAGAACGTTGGTCAGTCGTAAGGAACGCAACGCCCGTTTGCTCTGTGTAATTTCGCATGAAGACGGAGACGAACAAGGTCAACACGAAAACTGCACCAAGCAAATTGAACACCACGAAGAACATCGCGTTGCCCTGGGAAACGAAATCTGCCGGCTGCGTAAAGACCCCGGTGATGCGTTGCGACGCCCATTGGACGTCAATCCATCCTTCCTGAGAAACAATCTGAAAGAGAATGAACAGCGAATGGCCAAAATTATCGAAGCTATAGTAAGGGTTAGATGCTTGACGAGGAGATAGAATCTCCCAATCGAAAGGTGTATTCTCGAATTCACCGACACAGTCGTATAGATTGAAAATTCCAGAGTCGGTGTCATTGCAGGACTGAAATCTCCCGTAAAACAGATTCAATCCGTATATGGCAAAAGGAACCAGGAGACTCAAGGAAACAAATGCAGCCTTGTTACCATTTAGCATGGGAAGAAATGAAAGGTATGCGAAAAACTTACAGCCATGACTTTCCAAATCCCCCGAACGATAACGGAGTGGAAATGGTCTCGAGCGCTATCGCTGACATTAAGAAGGCGGAGAGCCCTGAGGGCCTTGAATGCTCCCACAGTACGGGTAACTTGACCTTCGTTCATGAGAGAAGTGATAACATTGACCCAAAGAGTAACGAGCACCACCCCATCGATAAAGCCCCATGAACCGCGAAAGTAGGCATTAGGGGTGAAGAAAAAGCCATCAGCGATAACTTTAATGATAGCTTCGACTGTGAAAACAAGACCAAAACCCATGTCCGTAAACACAAACCAGTTTTTAACGCTGAATTCATGGGTTTCGAAATAGCTTTTCTGATAGAGAGGAGTGGTGACGCAAGCTAGGAGGACCATAGCAATGATAGCAGCGTAGATGAATGCAGAGAACGCGTACCAAACAGGGACAGAGGGTGCCACGCCTTCAATGCGATCGTTGCCACGTCCGGGGCCAACTATCCTTTGGCATATCTTACGGATGGGGTTACTAGGCTTGAACATGAAGAGGGACACATTGTAGGTTGGATGTTTGCGCAGGTATTCTCTTTGGGCCTTTTTCCGACGTTCAGTAGCGGACACAACCTCCTTAGCCATCTGCCTGGGATCAAGGTCCTCGTAGGCTCGCGAGAATTCCAAAGGAGCATAAAATGGGTTTGGTTCACGGTGGATGACTCTGTTGACAAACCGACTCCAGGCCGAGGATAATGTTCCCGCCCCAACAACGATTGTGGGAGCAGATCGAAGTGTCGGACGTGGTTCTTCATGATTGGGGCTAGTGACTGCGTCGCCGTTTTCATCTAGGAAGTCCTGAACAACTGCATCTTTGAGTAACATCTCGGCAGCAGCGGAACCATAGTCCAAAGGATCTTTATGCCGGCCAGTGGCTTGACCGAGTTTGAAAATAGTGGAGAGGGAGAGGTTTCTGTTTGTATTAGCTTGATACACATATCACTATCATCCAACTTACCCATTAGAGGGCCCAATGCCATGGTCCTTCTTCTGAAGGAAGGCCTTGACTTGTTGCAGGCGTTTTTCGTCCTCTGAGACGTCGAAATTTTCTTGAATTACAGCAATAAACATATTCAAGACAATAACTAGACCTCATTAGTGATTTTGGTACATTCGGGCGATGTAAATACTTACAGTTTGCAAATATGTACCATATAATACAAAATGTTGCACCGATCCAGGCGGTATGGAAAGCTGTTTGGTGACCGGTAACATTATAGAGAATCCCCGTCCAGTTCTCACTTGAGAGCATTTGATACATCCCCAGAAAGGAATTAAAGATGGTGAAAAAGGTCACCTCATTAGTGTCACCATCGTCGTCGATAGGAATCTCGCCTCGGAAGAGTTGGCAGGCAAATATTGCCGCAAGGAAAGTAAGAAGGAACACAAAAAGAATTAGATTGAGCAGACCAGTGACGTTGCCCAGCACGATCATCTAGAATCATTCAGTATATAGTGCAGTACTGTATGGAGCTTCTACTTACAATAAGATCTCGGGTCATTGGAACCGCTAGGACGACACGATAGATACGAATGATTTGAAATACGGTCAGCCAAGCGTAGGCCCTCCCATCATAAGCATTCTTGATTGCTGGTATTTGTATGACAGCAGTTATAATCGCGATTCCGAGATCAATGATGTTGTGCTTTCCTTCGAAGAAATGTCGCCAGTCAATCACGAATCGAATTATGATCTCAATCAGCAATACCAATGTGACTCCCGTTTCAGATAAGTTGATGAATTTTTCTCTTCCAGGACTCATAGCTGCACTTCTAAGTGATTGACACACTAAGCCGTATGCAATTATAAGAATCCAGATCCATGCCGTCTTTTCATACAGTCTTTTCAGTGTCCCCACTCGGCGCTGGTGGGGGCTTTCGTTCTCTTGATCATCTTCTATAGGGTCATTTTTTACTCCGGTGAATGCGCTTGCTTTGCTCTCTTCGCGGATGACTTGGAAGGACGATGTAATGACCGCGATGAGCAAGTTGATCAGCCAGAGGCTCATAATGACGATACCAGCAGCGAAGAACAGAGCAGCCGATAAATAGTCGCTATCTGCGAGCTGATACAGTATGTCCGAGTAGGTGTTCGAGGTCATTATGATAAAAACCATCTCAACGGACTGGAGAATATTATCATAACTCACGGTGCCGTTGTTCGGATTATTGCCTTCAATGCATAGAGAACCCTTTGGACAGATAAACCCTTTATGGCTATCTGCTCCTTTGATACCGTCAGCTTTGATATATGGCATCGGATCACCGGTTATATTGTCTCGATAACCACCACAAAATTGTTCCTCATTGGTAAAATTCGATCGTCCTGCTGGATCAACCCACACGCAGGTACGTCGGAGACTGGACTTGAAGCTTTGGACTCCGACAATTGCAAAAAGGAGCCAGAAGAAACCGATCAAAAAGGCAACATTAACAAGGAGCGGTGCAGCCTTCTTCAGACTTCGAAGGATAACCTATCAGAGCTTGTTAGCAGCCTTAATTTACGTACTGGGTATACCAAACTTACCGATGTACCACTTGTTAGGCCCAAAAGTCTTAGAATTCGCAAACAACTAAGCATTCGAAAAACGTATGCATGCTTACTCGACTCAACGCCAAATATCCCAATGAGAAAGGCTATCCAAAAGGAAACTACGGCAATAAAATCCAGCCGATTGAAAGAGTGACGCAAAAAAGCTCGATGCGCGAGTCTAATGCGTTGTTGTTGTTGTTGGGAGTGTCCTGGTTGGTCCGGATCGATAGGCGCTACTGTGAACGTTCGAATGATCGAAGGTTGTTGAATATCGAATGTAGAGCCCGTACGTTTGACGGACGGCTGTCTTTGGGGACCAAAAAGAGCTCGTCCTTTGCTAAGTACAGCTTGTCTAAACCCAATCTGGCGGTTTATTGTGCTGTACTCCCTAGGGTTGATTATGAACCCTGACACGATTGACCTTATCACGATTTCAGCTGTGTAAATAGTGAACAGCACCAGGAGAGCATAATCTATCCAGGTTGCACCCCACTTGCTGGAACGCGGATACTGGAAGACATCGCGACTCGAGTCAACAGCGAGGAGGATAGTTTGAATGAGAATGAGAATGAGTAAGAAGGGTTCGGTGATAGGGTGGATGAGCAAGTCACAAAGCTTCAATCGCAATCTGCTGTCTGGAGGGAAAACACCAAAGGACTTTCCACGTAAAGGATTCGGTTGGGGCTGCCACTGGAAACTAGATTTTCTGCTTGACATAGGCGATTCCGGTTTCTCTAGGGGAGAGGAAGGGGATGATGGACCATCATGCGAATATGGTGGGAACTCTGGAAACGAAGGTGGCTCATTCAATCTCGCGTTTCTTATTGAGGATTTTCTTCTTATCGTTCTTTCGGCAATTTCGGGCTCGTTACTAATGTTAACCACACGCTGGGACATGTTCCTCATGATGGTTCCTGCCCGGTGTAACGGTGATTCAATAGTCGACGGGGAGAGCGACCTTTTCCGAGAACCCGAACCTGTCCTATGAGGCCCCAAGTTACCAGTTTCCGCTTGATTCAGGTCATCTCCCAATCTGGACCCAGGAGAAGTCGCTTCTGGAGTCAAGAATCGAACGCTTTGAAAACTGGATCTATCCTTTTGCCCCAGCGGCGTTGAGGGAGTTACGCCGCTCATAGGTTGTAAATGTCTTTCGTCCGTCAAGCGCGCCGTATCCTCGTAGTCGGGAGAAAAATAGCCGTGGTCTTCTGAGTCGACTCTTGAAAGGTACGGATCATTATCATTTTGCAGCGGGGGGGGCCCGTGGTCTTGCCCGGCCGCAGGCGGTGATGGTCTCGAAGTGGAATGCGCAGCTTCACCTTGATAGCTGAGACCAGCGAAGCCAATTGCAGCTTGGAATGCGCCTCCATCTTCCACGGGCGAGTATCCTCCATCTTCTTCATGCGTGGTGCCCCCATGGCGGTCTGACGGAACGGATATATTAATATGAGGTCGAGTAGCACCTCTTGTGGGACTCGGCGATGCTTCTACAATGGGCGTATATCGAGAATTCCAAGAGCCCCTCGCCGTTATTGATTCCGGGTTCCTAAGCAGATCGCGGCCCCTGTCACTGAGCGTCCTTCGATGTTGCGGCGTGCCGGAGGGGTGGTGCTGGTCATGGTCGGCGGAGGGGCGATTGAGGTCTTGTAGAGGTATTGATTGAGAGGCAGGAGGGCTTTGTCGGTTATGTTGATTGGGCGAGGCCATTGGAACTTCCGGCGCCCCAGTGGTGTAGACAGTGATGCATCGGGACGCAGCTCTCAGTGCATGGGCGGCGGTGGTGAGAAACCAGTGCAGAGTTTCAATATGCGACACGGGGAACAAAGATGAACAGCGCGGGAGGGGGGTGCGCGTCGAAGCGAAGCAGAGGAGAGGCGGAGAGGGAGAGGGAGGGCAAAGGATGTCGCAGAAGAGGTCGGGAACGGGTACGATGCAGAGGGTAAAAAAAAGATGGTGGGTGTATTGATCTTCAGGTTTACGTAGTCGCTGGGAGAGTCGTAGGGAGACAAGCTGCGCGTCCACACGGCCCGAGATGCATCCTGGCGAGCACCTGGTGGGTTTAGGGCTGTCCACGCTCTCGGATTAGCTGGCACGGGCTGGCTAAGTCGGGACAGGAACCAACGTTAGAGAGCCCTGTTTGGTGTCCCTGGACCTGGGCCCCTCTGCACCGATCAGCTCGACTCAGGCCGCTCTCATTGCTCAACCGTGGCATGTATGTATTTTTAGCACCGCCACAACCTGACGCTGCATATGTAACTCTAACTGCTAATCCATCTAAACTACGGGCCTGTCTACGGCACGCGATACGGTGGGGAGTGAGTGGATCCTGCTCGCCACCGCACCCCATCGCACTACGTCTTCAAATACACGAGTCCTAATAGACTCCTTGTTTATGGCAACATACATTTTCGCAGCGGACTTTCACCAACTAAAACACTACCCAACTGCATTACCGTACCAAGGATCCATAAAACGTTCTGCATATGGCTCGAATTATGTCGAACGTGCTACACTTTGCGTCGGAGCAATGGCCTCTCGTCTCTACATGCTTTCAGCTCGCTCGCTCAAGCTCATGCCTCCAACTATCTACTAGCACCGGCCGTTAGCCCTCGGATAAAGCTGCTTGGATGGTTGGCATCTATGTAACACAGCTGCACAGCCACATGGCACATGGCACAGAGCACTCGTCGGAGGTACTTCCGTCGTATGTGGGCAGCTTTTTGAAATTGCAAACATGGTTGTACCGACAGCTGTCCATTCATCTAAGTGCATCTTTGTACTAGTTAGTGCATACGCCTCCAAGAAGAGTATTCATTCCATTTAAGCTAAGACGAGGATTTTTACTGAGATAGTAAGGGAGAAGCATATGTTTGCCTTTCATTCCTGCGAGTTCGACATCTTAGAGCCTAGGAAAATCGGTGGGACAGACGACTTCAACTCGTGCTCAAGAAGAAAAGTTCATGTAATCCATATCCCGTGATAATGCTAATACGGAGGAGTGTTTCCCGACCAATCTGGATGAAAGTGACTTGACAAGGGTTTATGGTATGTCGTCTATAAAGGGGAGAGCGCCAGTGAGGGTCTCTGTTGGTCCATAAAGTGACTCTTTGTCTGTTGCTTCCAGCGTTCCTTGGAATGGAGCTGTAAAGGCATTCGGCGGTGATAGGAACGGTGCTAGGCTCAGAACCTGCTGATGACAATATTGAGGCCGGTAGGAGTGATGGTCGGGGGGTGTTTGACAAACCCTCCCAGGAGCGGTATTTTCAGCTGATACGGTGTTTACTTATCCGTAGACAAGCTGGTAGTTGTGATGGATGGATGGATGGATGATAGTGCGTACGGGAGGTGGAGAGCGGCCGTTAGCGTGGCATTTTTATGGATCGCCTGGGCGCCAAGAGGAATCGTGGAATAGTCAATCAACCAAACGCGAGATGCAACTTCAAGATTCCTCCGCCGCCGCATATCCCCTTCACCTATCTTTTGCACTCCAGGCTCGTTTGCTCGCCTGCCTTAATTACATCATTGCTCGCGCATTTCTTTTACCATCATTCCCTTCCTATCGTCCCAACCACAGCGAAAGCTTTCCTTCCCTTCACGCGTCGCCCCAGGCACGTCCCTACCAGCATGGTCTCTCGAAAGCGAGCACGAGAGGAGATGGAGGCTGAGGAGACAGCGCAAGATCTAAGCACACTAGACAAGCTGCGGAATATGTGGCAATTCGCCAACCTGATGCAATACATCTACATTTTTGGAGATGCTGTTAAGATCGACAAGGAGATAGATATTGAGGTACGCCTATCTCCATGGGACAACAGTCTCTCCTCTACCACTCGTTTGAGATAAAATCAAATGCTGACCGATCTATAGCAGTTGGAGAGTGAATGCTTGAGACCACAACCCTCACAGAAGCTTGCCCAAATCGGTTTGGCCCTTTTGAAAAATGTCTCCTCTCACAAGGGTCTAACGTAAGTCTATAGCCCTGCAGTCGGATTTGGTCTAATCTGATCAATTTTAGGCCGGATATCTTTGATGAATATACGCGCCGGCAATATGTCGCAAAAGCGCCCCAGCGCAACCCCTTTGGCACCGACGAAACTCCTAAGAAGTTCGATGATTTCGATGTCTTCACAAAAATATCTGTTTTGCAGCAGTTGTCTGTGTGGACTCTACACAACCCGAATCATATCAGGGAAAAGATGGCTGCTTCAGAAGCCGATCAACTTCTCTGGGTGAGCTACGAAGCACCCTGGTAGAAATCAAGTGCTAATGCCCCCTCTAGCGCATGGAGCCGTTAAGCTGGGATGCCCAAGATCGGAGTTACTTCGTTTTTGACGATAATCGCCTGTACCGTCTTACTGAACCTCCTCCGCCACCTACAAAAAGCAAGCCAAAAGCGAAGGCTAGGAAATCAAGAGGAACTCGAAATAGTAAAAGACGGAGGGTTTCTACACCAGAAATCGAGGAGGAAGAAGAAAATGACGAAACTGTTCACGCGGAAGACAAGGGACCATCAGATGATGGGCTTGGTGGTGCTAAGTGGGAATGCCTGTGTGTCACTTTAGAAGACTACAATACCTTCATGGACACGATCCGAAAGAGCAAAGATCCCAATGAGAAGGTCCTATATCGACGCCTAGAAAGCGAAGTTCTCCCAGCCGTCGTGGCCGAAGCGGAGGAACAACATCGGAAAGAACTTAGAAAGCAGAAGGAACTGGAAGTTCTACAGAAATTGGCCACAGCAAAACGGTCTTCCAGAATATCCGCTCGCGTGGAGAAACAAAAAGAGACTGAGGAGGCTGCCGAAGCTGAAAGGAAGCGACAGGCGGACCTTGCAATGGCGAAAGCGGAGCAAGAGAAACAGAAAAAGATGGAAGAGGTAAGAGGACATACTTGCACCCACCTTTTCTTCTGTGTTCATGCTAATTTTCATGTAGGCTCGAGAATCACGAATGATGACCCGGGAGCAACGCCTAAAAGAGCGCGAAGTCAAACGCATTCTTCACGAGGAGGAATTAAAGAAACTCCAGGAAAACAGTCATGACCTTGAGAATAATGATAAACGTCTCTCGGAACGGCATCTGAAAGCCGAGATGAAGAGGCGCAAGGAAGAGTTAGAGAAATTAGCTGAAGAGGAAGATTGGGTGTTTGACTGCTCAGTCTGCGGGCTTCACGGTGAAAATTTGGTATGCGCGAAATCCCGTTCAATTGAATTCCAGTACTTACTATTCGCTCGCCAGGATGATGGGTCCCACAGCATTCAATGCGAAAAGTGCAATGTGTGGCAGCATAGCAAGTGCCATAATATTACAGTCACGCAAGCAGAACGTGAAGATTTTCATTTCATTTGCAAGCATTGCAAACGGAGAGAAGAAGAAACCAAAATGCCGAAGCTTCCACCCCTAAAATTCCGCCTCATGTCCAACTCTCCGAAGATTGGAGAATCTAGTCGTCCCTCAACTGGGCTCACCAACCCTAATGGTACGCCAAAAGTCCCGGCACTTGTTTCTCACGGCCGGTTGGAGTCCGTTCAGATACGGGCGCCACCGGCTGGCCTTCACACGTCTCCGAGACCTTCCCAATCCTTGATGAATGGACCAAGTTTATCCCCTCGAGGCCAGGCAGTAGGCCCGCCAGGAATACATAGATCGGAAGCGGCATACGGTATATCTACTAATGGCATAAATGGTCCGTCGTCTCCAGTGCACATGCCTCGCCCTGCTACTCAAACTAGCACATCCAAGCCTAACGGCTTTCCAGGCTCATCTCCTCCACATTGGCAAACCCCACGTGCCGGCCCAATTCCCCTGAACAATCAACTCCCCTATCCACACGCAAACGGAAGCCCTTACAGCAATTCATTTGCTCAAACAACACCTCATGATCCCTTCGTTCATAGTTTCAGCCACCAGGCACCTGAGACTGGTAGCCCCGCTCCAAATTACCAATCGCCTATAAAGCATTCTCCAGCAACAACACCTCATCAAACAAACGGCATACCCAATCCGTATTCATTTGCACGAAGCCCAAACGCCTCCTTTCCACCCAGTTCTGCCCAGAGACCATCATTTTCTCCTGTGAAGCAAAACTCTCCACCTCATCACAGATCGACTGCTACGATCGGGGCAACTCATATCCCATCATCTCCTGCGCAGATATTACCAAGCGCTACAACGGGTATCTCTCCCGAAAAACATGATGGAGCCCGTCCCATCTCTAGCCATAGCGTTTCGGAAACGCCGATTCTCCCACCCATCAAATCCCTATCGCCAAGCGCTAGTCCTCAGATTACAAGCCCTCCTGTAAAGAAGACACCCGAGTCTAGCTTTGATGGAACAAATGGCCGCGCTTATTGAGTCATCGGTAGGGGTGGTCGATCCATAAGAGCCATTGTCCATAAGAGTTCTCTTTTCCTTTCCACTTAATGGCCTGAACCTGACAGGGTGTATTCCATTTTTCTTTTATTTGTTTACTCTATTGCATTCGGAAGTTTCCCTATCTAACTGAGCGGAAGTTAGTAATGGGAGCCGTCGGCTTGCGAACAGCTATAAATGTACTATAATGCATGATCATGGAGCGCACTAACCAGCCGGCTTGGGTATAGATTGGGGCTTGGGATAGTCCAACCAATGTGCTCTAAAATAAAGAGAATGACTTCCTAGAACCTAGAACAAGCAGATGCAACACAAAAGGCCATTTATTGGCCATCAAGAAAGTCTTCGACTACTAACAAGATATGAGAACTAAGCCGTTTCACAAAAATAGGGTTACCAGGCAAGTGCCGCAGGGGTCATGTTCGTCTTCGGTTGCTCAAGACAATCTTCTGGTAAGGGTTTGAACAATAAATAAGCCCAGGAGATATAATCTTAAAAGGCTTCAAAGATAAAGGAGGATCCTGGACTTTTGGACTATAAGAAAGGTATTAACACAAGTGTTAGGTAAATGTTCTCATATACTTCCCGTTTTAGAAACGTTATCTACGCCCACTTCTAGGCATCCTCATATCCATTCCTCCCTTGGATGATGTTGTAAACCGGGCCACCCTTCTTGAACATATTGACAAGGTCACGGGCTATGATTTCGGGTCTTTCCTAAGCAGCAAAGTGCCCCCCTTTATCATTGTCGCTTTCATATACTACGGGACCTATAGCACACGAATAGTCAATATATAGCATATTCGAACGATTTTGCCACATTTACATAGAAGCACGCATAAAAAAGAAAGAGAATCTCACCAAGCGTCCAGGCCCATGTCTTCGGCAAAACTGTCAACTCTTTAGGGAACCTTGCCAATCCCAACTTTACTCCAGAGATCCAGTTTCTCAGGCTCTCTCTTGAAGGAATCTTCTCGGTTGGATTATGCGCAGCTTCATAATAGATTCGTACATGGGCATTGGGCCCCGCGGTTGAAAACCAATATATGCTAATCCAGGTGAGGATCTCGTCATCAGTCCAAGGATAACCATCAGTTCAATCGTGTAACTTCTCGAAGATCCATGCGAGCAGGGTGACAGGTGAGTCGGCAAATGCGTACGAGATTGTTTGCGGTTTCGTTGACTGTAGGATGTTATATCCCGAACTTTCTTTGTTAAACCATTCCGTCTGTTCGAAGCCTTTACGGTCGGTGCTTGAGTAGGTAGTCAGTGCGTGCGTGAGGGCAGCACTTGGGTTCGAGGAGAGACTAGGTGGATTTGCTCGTATCAGATTGATATGTGAAACAAGACAGGAGTCCGGGTAGAGCATTCCTATGGCACGGGTTATGTAGAACCCCCAGTCGCCGCCTTGGGTTACGTAGCGATCATAGCCCAGGGAGACCATCAACCTATGACATACTTGGGCGTATTGCTCGATTGCGAATCCGGGTTTCGTAATTCGCTGGGAGAAACCAAAATTAGGTAAAGATGGTGCGACGATATTGAATGCAGGCGCGGTCGAGGACCTTGTGAGAAGGGGAAGAATTTTGGTCACTTCGATGAAGGACCCTGGCCCTGCAGGTCTGTCAGGCAATTTGTTGTTCTTTTAGACGACCAAGAATAGAAAATGACCATACATCCATGTACGAAGAGCAGAGGAATGGCATTCTTATTTGAACTGACTTGATGGATGAAATGAATACCAACATCTCCGAACCCATCCACGGGAACCAAGCTTCTAAACTGGGGAAGCTGATTAAGTTGCTCCTCTTGCTTTTTCCAGTTGAATCCGTCTTGCCAGTAGTTTGCAAGTCTTCTTACGCCTGCAAGTGGTGCTCCGTAAGGCCATTGCTCTGCGGCATCCAACTCGTCAGGGAATTCACTCAATTCCAATCTCTTTTGGAGCTTATTGATCTTCTCGTCAGATACAGATATTTTATACGGCGTGATCGTCATGATTTCAGTCAATACCAAGGAACCCTGGTAAATGCAGTGATTGGCTTTGGTGATAGAGAGAAGATTGGTGTCGTTGTAGAATGCCCTTATACCCCTCAGCACGTCCATAGAATGTGACATCACCACTACAATGACTGACTTTCAACGTTCTCTTTGGCTCTTGTTGTACTGGAAGTCCATCTCCAAAAAGAAACATACAGTAACGATGAATTTGGGAATTCGTTACAAAAATGCTCGTTTCCCTGAGTTCGTCAGCGTCTACTTAGACCGATATGTATGAATAACTGCTAACACTGTACTCCGTACATATCCATCAGCCTCCAATAGCCTTAATTCCTTCAGTGAAAGTGACATTTTCATCCGCTCTTCTCATGGCCCGACCCCATCTCACAATTCCCTTATTGTCCACTGCCCAAGAACCACTAATCTGCCATCTACATCCACCCTCCCCTACTTGTCTTCCCCAAACCCCTTCTTTCTTACCAAGCATATATTGGTTATACCCAATGGTAGGATTCAATAGATGGCCATAATTACTGATTCCCAACCCCCACAGTGCATACAGCTCTCGCGATTGATCGACGACAACATCAATATTCCATGCCCCGCCGAGGGCAGAGACCCAAGCTTGGGTCGCATCTGGCGTACAATGCGAAATAGCAATGAAGTGAATGCTCGGGTGTCGAGTGCTGAGAGCGCGAAGGTTCAGGAAAAGCTTTTCTGTAACTAGAATAACAAATAACCCATCAGTACACACTCATTATTGACTAGTTCCCCGGAAAATATGTTGGTCTGCAAAGGAATATGGGGACTCTTAATCACATACAGGGGCATCCACAGAACCTCAAGAAGACAATTATACACGATCTTCCATCCAGGGCCGGAAACTTGAGTTTGGGATTGTTGGGAGCTGGTACTCCTATAAGAGGGGGGTCCTGGACCATGATTGGCGGTGGAGCGGGTGTTTGCCATGACTGTAAAGCTTTCGGCACCGACACATTCACATTCGCGAATGGGTTAGATGCAACCCAGCCCTTCTCCGAGGAAATTCCATCTTTATCAGTCGTTTTGGGAAATGCAGGGAGAGACACGTTGGAGAGTCCTGCCTTGTGGAGCAGTGCCTTCTGTGATAGTTTACTAAACATTCTTTTGTATGGTAGATTTGAAGTTTCGATTCGTAGCCGATAGGTATAGAGAGACTCGCCGAAGGGAAATCCGGATACTCTCTCCTTTATATTCTGCGCCCAGGGAGATAATGTGTGAAGATTGAAACAGCAACTGTCGCACCCAAGTCACGTGAAAATCTGCTGAATTATCCCGACGTTCTGCTGTTGATTCATGGGTCGGTTTTAGGCTGTCAGGGAAGCATCTGCAGAAACACCGATGTCAAGGCACAATTAACTAATAATTGAACTTGATCTGGTCAATATCTTTTCACGGATGGTACTACTCGTTAACATCGAATTATTGATCCTTGAATTACCCTAATTCCCTACTTGTTTGTTCGTCACAACCTTTCGGAGAATTTGCACACACCATCCCTCAGTTCATACATAGTAGAATCTAGGCCCAACGAGTCAACCAAGGACAAGGTGATATGCATGAAAGTACTGTCGACATTCCATTTGCGTCGATGACAATGTCATGACACTCTGAAACAATGACTTGAAAAAGCCGAAAAAAACACATATTGAAATAGGTATCCGTTTTCCGCAAACACCGGAACGCCGCGATGCAACCGATTGACTAAGTTTCAACGACAAGATTGCCTTACAAGACCATGGCCATAATGGGTGCAAGTACAACTCCCCAGCTCAGAGACATACCGACGGCAGCTGCATTGAAACTGCCGGTAGGAACAGCGGGGGTTGCCGTCCTGGTACCGCCGATGAGTCCTCCAGTGCCCGTAGCTGTAGACGAGATGGTTAGAGTAGAGCTGCCATTCGAAGTTCCGTTGCCGCCATAACCTTCGTGGGTGGCGGTGAAGTTGGCGCAAGAAATGCGTGTCTTGTTTGCGTAGTGGACAACAACACTCAAGTTGCCGAAGTAGGCTGGGTCCTTAGGATCTAGGGACGTGTATAGGTCGAGGTATCTACAAGTGGATTAGTACCATGGATATAAAAGCAAACTGGATTCGTCTCCCAAATTCACATACGTCGCAGAGAAGCTGGTCCCGTTGATTGCGCCGTATTTGCCACTACTATCGCCGACCTGACATTGCTGCTTGGCGAGTGGATCGCAAACCGGAGTCTCACCACGTTTGTACGGGTCAAGATGGGCACCGGTGCCGGTACAATTTCCATCGGCTGGCACCGGTTTCTCGTGGATATGGTACACTGTCTTATTAGTATTGATTGAGTATACGTGAGTAATTGGATGTTAGACTTACTGAACGGACCACCTTGGGTAGGAAGTCCAGAGATGGAAACGGCCCAATTGATTCCTTTACCGCCTGTGCCTGAGCTGGCGCTGAACGTTCCACGCACGGCAGTGTTGTCTCGGTTTGGAAGTGTAGCAGTGTAGAGCGCGCCGAGAGGATTGCTGGTGACGACGGGAGCATCAGCAGCTGCACTGCTGCTTTGAGCGCTGGCGACAGCGGACGCTGCGAAGGCTACAAGAAGAGTTGACGTGCGCATGATTGCGAAGGCGGGGCGGTAGGATTGGCCAAATAAAAGAAGGGTTGAGGAGACTGGGATTAAGGACGGGCTGGTGGGTTGTTTTTATGATGGTGTGGAAGAGAGCGAATGCCGTGAAGGACTGAGCGAAGGGAGAGGTGGAGGTTTTGTAGATAAAGCCAAGGAAATGATGTAATGGAAATGGAAAGGTGTATGTTGACTCAGGCAAGATCACCGCTGTTTGAAGTTGAAAGACTTTAATGAGACAGGTAGCCGGGAAGACGACGACGGAGGATGATGGATCCTTAAGGTGACAGACAAGAGGCTAGGGCGGGAGGAGGCGGGAGGAGGCAAAGTAAATGAAGGTCTATGGTCTGCATTCACTCATTGCCGGTACCACGTCGCGTGCAACGGGAGCCTGCGCCCAGGCCCAATAGGCTTGCCGAGTGCCGGTCAGGCTGGGGGCTGGGAGGCTGGAGAGGCGTGCAAGATGAAGCCAAATTAAGAAGAGGAGGAATGGGAGTGAATGGAATCGAAGTGATTCATGCTGGCCGACGGAGGCGCATTGGTGTGCTGCAGGGAACAAACAGCTAAGCTTCTCAGGTGCCGCGTTGACGCCTGCGATGGATCTGTTTCGAAACGGCGCCCAGTGCCCAGAGTGTTCACGCAGGGGCTGCGGCCAATCAGTCGCCTAGCCCTCTGCACTCCCCAGCACGCTTAGCCGGCGCCAGATGTGCCTACAATAATCCCCCGGGGGGAGGGGGGAACGAGCAGCCCTGGAATCGTGGAGGCCGGAGCACACACAATAATGTACCCGGTACCACCCACTCAGTCCCTTGTTTTGCTGCTGGCTGCGAGTTGGGAGGCTGAGTTCGCCGCCATTCACGCCCTCGACTGCGTAAACCAACAGCCCCACGCGCCTAGCCAAAATTTAGTAAGGGAGAAGGGAAAATAAATAAAACACAAGAAAAAAAAGGAGACAACGAAATCAACACCGAGTGCCAAGGAGCGAGGGTGTTAGATAGGGCATGATGCAAACTCGCATGCAAGTGACGGCGAGCAATATCGTTGTTAAATTGGCCGAACGCCACAAGACAGGTAAAAAAGATCTGCATGCCCTCACCTGCTGCGGTTAAAGAATAACACCCTTACCTCTTCTCCGCCTTCGACATCCTACCTATTGACGAGGCAGGGTGGCATGGAGGCTTGCTTCAGCCCAACTTGATGGTTCACTTCCCTGCATGTATCGTTAATGCGACTGCATCTCTGATGGGGAGAGCATTTGAATGCCCAACTGGTCATCCACAATGACAGGCATTTCATCCCATCACGGGTTTCCTCCAATCACCGTTCACTTCCTCTCGCGCGCCCAACTCGTCACACCGTGTTCACATCCTTTTCAAAGGTTGACCATCCACCTCGACCATACTTCATCATATAAGAGAACGTATTTATTCCCACATATGCATCGACGAGTGAAGGCCACGTTTGGAGATTTCCCCCCTCTTTGGAAATCGTTTTGTTGAAATGGCTCTTCAATACCAGGTATATGTTTATGAACTCCGCAGATGCGAAAGGATATTTGGGATGCATAGAAAAAGGCTGATTTTAGGGGGAGCCGACTTGGGACACAGCCAATATTTCGCTGTACCTGATAAAGGTACAAACACATTCGACCGCAGTTGAGGTCATATATAACCATGACGGCCTCGTGGCCTATTCCAGCAAGGCCATACTTCGTTCAGACATATTTCTCGATGATCGGTCGTTGATATTTTCCATCGTGGTTGGGAGTTGATCGACTCGGTGGGCAGTTCCATCGCATCAGAAAGTATGGGACGACTTTATCCGCTTAGCATCATGATGCTAGATAACAATGGCCTTCTTGTCTCGAGGTTCGCCTCAGCGTATCACTATATCTCTAATATCGCTCTCTTCGGCATTTGGGATGCCATCGCATGATTGAACATCCTCGCCAGTAGTGATGTGATCTATGGATGTGAATTGATGTTTTATGGATGGTCACACAACAGTAGTACCTTCGATTACTTTAATTTTTTTTTTTCAAAAGTGATGTCGCTCGCTTTCCTAACAAGCCCGTTGATCATCCTTTATGGATACATTTTGTTAGTCGGACCTGGAAGAGGTTCCTACCCAAGGGAAGTTATTTCTCTCTTTGATCATTTCGATTCTTGTTGAATGTTTTGATGTATTATATAGCACGCTGCAGCTCTATGCTTCCCTTTAATATTTTCTAGTACAAATAAAATCAGTTTTGGTAAGTATAGATGAGAATCAAAAAGTGGTTTATGATCAACACAAGAGTATGCATACCTAGCAGAAGTTTCCGATCACTAGAAAGGTTTCAGAGGTAGAAAGTTGCGAATGGGGACGACCAGATTGCACTACTCGTCACGGATAGAACTCGATAAATAATCGATGCACTGAGGTCAAATATCCATTTTTGCTGTGACACAAGGACAAAGAATGATAAGTCACACATCAAGATGGAGGGAAGATGGGGGGTTTTAGGGTAATGGCAATGACGGAGACATGATCGTTTTCCAGCGCAAGTTTGAGCTAATTTGAGCCATTCCAGCCTTAGGTTTCGGCACCTGGTACATACGATCGACTGATCGTAAATCCCAGATTCAACGCGAGTTTCAATCTAAGTATCTAGCTAGGTAAATGCATAAGGATTTGCAACTGCCATTTGTATGCAGTATTGATTTCAACTACTCTTCAAGGCCGTTCACCAGTTGAAAAATTTACGATTACTCAGCCACCACTTCCTTACGTGGAGGCACCTCTAACAACGGTTTTACCGGGCACGAACTTACTCCGATAAGACGATGATAGCTCTACTTTTATAATACTGAGTGCAGACTGTTAACACTCATGACGATGCGGTTCGATAAAGGCCCAAAGACGGCGGCGTTAGTGATGCGACGTCTTCCACCTTGTGATGGCTGGTGTCTGAGTTGCCTAAGCACGCGTCCGCATCACAAGGTCAAGGGCGATGCATTCTTTCAATCGCTATAAGAACGCATCCTTTTTCTCTGCTATATGGAAACTACGTTTGCGGTCGATACCGAGATGCCAGAATTGAAGATTCGAGAAATGAGCACACTGCTCCAACAAGCCTTACCTGCAGAACACGTACCATCGTATTACCTCAACCTCGAAGACGTCGATGTCGAAGCTGCCGTGAGGGATTTCGACAATGAGGGATCGTTTGAAGAACTTGACTCTAGGATGAGAAACCCCAACAGCAAAAATTTCTTCATAGATTTTGGGGATGACGATGCTTGGTGTGGGTTTGATGTGGAAGCAAATTCGATAGCACGCCTTCTCCAAGCACCAAGACCGTCTAATTTGCATACACGATGGATTAATATATGGATGCCCTCCGAACAAAAAGATATCCTTCATATTCTTGCGAAGCACTACGATTTCTCTCCCAGGCTTCTAGGGACTATGTGCTCTGACCCTATTCCGCCGGTTCCTAAACCATTGGAAACTCCTAAAAGCACGTCGACATTCCGATCGCGAAAATCACAGCGACATGATGACTCAGACAAAGCATCCGGAAATGCTACCTGGGACTTGGAGGGGGATATCAGCATGGAAGAGTTGATGCACTCCACCCAGATGGATTTCGTTCGTGACCTTAGCCATTACCATATTGTCAACGAAGTGTGGCACTGGTCTTCAGTGGACTGGGGCCGGAGATGTACGTCGAACTGTCCCCTTAGATGGGTTTCACTGCATCAGTACTGATAGTTGGTTAGACGTCTGCTTAGGCTACAATTCTCTCCACAACGTCCAAGCAAATCCAGCGCACCAAGAGGATGGTGATGCAGAGTATAGGCATCAAGACCTCCCACATGCAAGACGAGTGTGGAATTGGCTGCTACTATGCGAGGAACAGACAGTCGTATCAATATCTGAAGACCCTTTTCCATTCTCAAATGGTAATTTCCAAGCCACGGAGTTGAAAACACTCTGCATGATCCGCCGGAATCTAGTCAACGTGTTTCGACAGTTATCGAAAGCCGAGATAGCATCGCGAGATAGCTCGATCGTCACACTACCTATACGGCACCGGGTAGGAGACAGTGAGGAAGAAACGGCTCATCGACCATCAGATTCACCAGGATTACTGTTCTACTACCTTTTTGAGGATTGGTATTCTACATATGGCCTTGTCGCCAGGCGGCAGCATCAGTATGCCGCCGAACTCGATAAACTCGTAAGTTTCAAGAAAAGCAAAGAAGCATATGATAGATTCGCTAATGATCATAGCGCAAAGAAATGCTGGTGAAAGCGGAGCTTAGCCACGTTGACCGACTTCATCATATTGGGTGTCAGCTTGCAGTACTCAAGCGGGTATATCGAAGTTACGAACTCATCATCGAGCGCGTACTGAAAAAACAAGAGGCAACACTTGCATCATTGAAGAACTCACATATTGTATCTGGCCCTGATTCGCTAGCATCATCTGTCCGTAGAATGCCATCTGTTCAACAGATCCCCCAAGTTCCTGAGGCTGAAAGCCTTTTGGGAGTATCATTAAGTTCTGCCGCTAGAGCGCGATTTGAGAGGCTAAAGGATCGCATCTATTTGTATGCACTTAGCGAGGTCCAGGAATGCCTCGACCAAAAGGAGTCTCTAGTAATGATGGTGGGTTCGTCTGATGAGTCCTGCTGCTGATAATACGGCTTACCAGTCATTCGCAGAATTTTAACCTCATTGCTATCAAGGAGTCATTTGCAGTCGAAAGACTGACGCGCGTCACACTTCTGCTTGCCAAAGTTACCATTCTGTTCATGCCTGTCAGCTTGATGACAGCCTACTTCTCAACGGAGCTAAGCAATGTAGAATTTACATTGAAAGAATACTGGATCTGGTTCGGGGTCATCCTTGCCGCGTCGATAATTGCATTGTTCATTTTTAGTTTTTTCAGTGGGACGATGGAAGCGAAACTGGTACACCGTCCGTTCAGTCGTACGCTCTACGATGTGTCCAAGGGCTATGTCATGCGAAGGAGAAGGGCACTTTGAAAGCGGACACGGAGGAGCAATAGGATAATGGAGGCTCGGCCTCGATGGGTTCCAGAGATGTGTTCTTTGGGAATTAATAGCATCGTATCTTTGTAGCCTAGGTGCCCCCGGGGCATTTCCCATCTGGGAGCTTTCCAGGGCTGCAGGTGTACCTAGTAGGCCTGGGGTGGACGATGATCGGGGTGTGGCAGTGTGCTGTGGCTAGAGAGATTGGCGTACCTAGGTAGAGGTTGCCACCACATCCAATCTGTATTTGTGCCGCGTGCGTGCGCCTATCTAGGTAGCTGTGGTGCAGGTTGATGAATGCATTCTCTTTCGATTTCTCAAAGCCTTGCAAGGTATGCAATGCCTAAAAGGGTGATGCAATGGTTGTTGCACGCACAGAACGTAGACTGCAAGACAAGACACCATCCGTTGATGCAGGGCGCGGAGCACCTAGGTAGACAGCCGCCAGAGGCTAGCTGTCCTCCTGTTAGGGACCCAGTTAGCTGAGAAGCCGTGCAGTCTGAGGAGGAAGTGCTGAGTGAGTCGGTGCTGAGTGGACGCGATAGGTACGGGCTATCTTTTTGTTGTTGCCTTGCACAGCGGGAGGGTGGGAGAGCTTCGTCATGGCGGAAAACAAAACGTGTCTTCTAACAAAGGCAGCCCCTTTTAAGCAGACAGGCGCAGCAGCGGCAGCAGCAGAGGGCAGCAGCAGAGGGCAGCAGCAGAGAGAGCAGCAGGAAACCACCTCAACAGCCATTATTCTAGAGCCGCAGCACCGTTGGCAGCACCTACAATACGAAGCACTCGAGTTTCGCCGTTCCCCCCTGGTCTCACCGCAGGAGCGTGTAAGTAAGCGGTGTGTTTCTGGGGTTGTTGATTCCTGTCCTTGGTTGGATTCGGAGGCGAAAAAGAATCCCAGCCCGCCGCCTCTTTGGTCTTAACTCGCTTCCAGTTTCAACGACAACTTCATTTCCTCAACCCCCAAGCTCACCCCGTACATCAATTACATTACATCAAACTCTCACCTCCAACCATCCTCTCTGTCCCTCTTTGCTCTTGGACAGCCCTGGTAAGTTCTCTGTCAACCCGTCCTTCGCCCTGCCCTCGCCGGCGCCCCCCAAGGTCAGCAGCTGCTATTGCCTACTACCTCAGCCCCCTCTATGCTCTTGAACACCGCATCAGGTGCTCAACAGCGCCGTTTGCATTGGTGCCGCGGATCGCTCAGCGCTCCCTCAACCCCTTTCCCACGCTCATTCTGGCTTGGATACTGATGTTGGCTTTGTCTAAAGGGTTGTAGAGCCTCTCTCACACCGCTTTAACTGCGACTCGCACCTCTTCTCATCCTCCACGCACGTAATAGACAAAATCCGCAACCATGGGTCTCACATTCTCAAAACTTTTCGATAAGCTCTGGGGCAAGAAGGAGATGCGTCTTTTGATGGTCGGTCTGGACGCTGCAGGAAAGACGACCATTCTGTATAAGCTGAAGCTCGGTGAAATCGTCACAACAATCCCCACAATTGGTGCGTTCCCTATGGCAAGACATGCCTAGGCAAGCTAGAAGCATGCTCATTTCCCGCTCTATAGGATTCAACGTCGAGACGGTCGAGTACAAGAACATTCAATTCACCGTGTGGGACGTCGGTGGTCAGGACAAGATCCGTCCTCTGTGGAGGCATTACTACCAAAACACCCAGGGTATCATCTTCGTCGTTGATAGCAATGATCGCGACCGTGTTGTCGAGGCTCGTGAGGAACTTCAGCGAATGTTGAACGAGGATGAGTTGAGGGAAGCCCTTCTCCTGGTCTTTGCCAACAAGCAAGATCTGCCCGTGAGTACATCCCAGAGAAGTCCGACGATAAAACTTTACCCGCTAATATAATGTTATTAGAATGCCATGAACGCTGCCGAAATCACTGATAAGCTTGGTCTGCATAGCCTGAGACAGCGAGCTTGGGTATGCCACCATCTCCCTTTCCTTTGACAGGGTTAAAACTGACACGATCACTAGTACATCCAATCCACCTGCGCCACCTCCGGTGATGGTCTTTACGAGGGTCTGGAATGGTTGAGCAACGCGCTTCGCAAAGCCGGTCACAACTAAACGCGTCTTTCTATCCACGTGCTTGCCGATGTCTCTTAGTCCATGATCATCCCAACCCGAATCATGGGATTTCTTCCCTCTCTACCGCTGTGTCTACAAACTGTGTTTGTGTTTAGTCTAAACAAGTGGTGGAGTGGTGTTTTCTACCCCTTTGGAGTTCGCTGAACAAAGTCCGGCATGGGGTTGTTTTGGTGTGGTTTATGACGGAACAGAAGACCAAATTCTCTGGTTAACTACTACTACTGTTAAACAATGCCTGCATACTATCACAATTTGAGCCTCTTTTTTCTTATACGATTTCTTTGACTCGGCCCTCCTTTTATTCGATATCTCCATTTCTAGGTATTTATCCATCTGTTTTACGGTCACGATTGCCTTGTGCGTCTTTCCTGTAGTATGTTATAAGATGCTTCCTCTACGATGCTAATCTTTTATTCTTGCTCTATTTCTCTGCCAAAATCTCCAGTATGCTATGGCTATTGCAGTTACGGTTGTACAAAGGTGGGGCTACGATACTTTCTTTATTGTCAATCCCTCCAGCTAGAGTTGCATTGCTTAGTTAAGGAGGGCTTGGTCATTGCTATAGAGGTCTAGAGCATTTCTTCCAAAAACGCTACAACTGCTCTTTTTCTTTGCCTTTTACTCCATGCCATCCATGAGACATGGAAAATTGATACAAAATGTTCTTTATTCCAATGCAAAGTAAAACCTGAAAACGCCAGGGCTTTCATTTCTTTTCGTCAGGATTCTATGAAATAATGAGAAGGATCCGATATGCCATGTTCCGCTAAAAAGGATACCCTGCAAATGAAGATGCTCCGTTGACCCAACCATTGGATAAAAAAGGGTGAAAACAGCTATGTAAAGCCGGTAGATTTTGGGTCTCATTCGAGAGAAATACCAAACAACGGCATAATATGCTACATTTCCTACACTCTTAAGATAGCCTCCTGAGGGCCCGTTAGCGTGCACCATGCTATACTCCAGTTTAATACGCATCCCCTACACCGTTAGGGCTTTGAATTGTTATTCAAGCAGCAGCAGGCTGACTCTGTTGTTGTGCCGCCGCTGGCGTATCGGCTTTCCCTGTTAATTGTGCCGTCTGTTGTTGTGGCGGTTGTGGCAATAGACCTTTAGCCAACCACAAATCAATCAGGGGCTGCATCGGCTCTGTCTCTTTATCGCCAAGCAAGCCGAACAACTTGCCGACGTTGATGAAATGGATAAAGCATGTATTGAGCTCCTTGTAGGCATTGACATTCCAGAAGGGCTCAAGCCAGTGACCATGATAGAGATGGGCGTAGCAGCGCATCATCTGGCGATAAATGCTCCTAATGTCACTTTCGAACGTCTCGGGGAAACCGGATGACTTCCCAAGCCAGTCACGCCCAGAGAGCTGAGACAGAGGTGCGTTCAAGTTGGTAGGACCGAGGGGTTGGGGAGTTGATGAGGGCGTAAGAGATCCAGAAGGATAAGCTGCAGCGGAGAACGTGGGCGACGTGGTGTCGGTGGGGAAGATGGTAGGATCATTGATCTTACCAACGATCCATTTTTGAACTAGATTGATATATTGGATGGCTGGGATTTTGATGGGTTTCTTGTTGTTGTCGAGCCAGGTATATGTGTGGCTAACATATTGTAAGCATATGATCATAATACTTTGGAAGTCCCTATCATTCACATTGCCAAGACGGCCACTTCGAAGAATGTTGAGTACGGTGGAGATGGGGGCCTCAAGTTGGAAGTAAAGCAAGGAAACGGGAGCTCATACCCAGACGCTGACATGGTGGGACAGACCTCAGGATTACAGATAGGTCTGCTAGTTCTCTCATCGACCACTTTGATGATCTCGATCATCTGCTCAAGTAGGCGATATTGCTCGACGACTGATCACATGATTTTAGCAGCCACGTCAACTACATCAAAACGGGAGCAGACATGGAATTACCTTGGTGGGCGAGCCACTCGCCCTCTTCGACGAGTTTGGGCTTTGCGGCCAAAGTCATGAAATTGCCTTTGACGATGAGGGAGGAATATTCCTCTCGAAAGAAGAAGGGCGGCTTGCGGCCTGCAGACTGCGAGGCGTCCGTGAGGGCTTGGCTCTCCAACGACATCTGGGCGGACAGGGCAGGAGAGTGAGGCACCTGAGGCACGGGGGGCCCGTGGGAAGAGGTTGGAGAGGGAGAATAGGCCGTGGGTGAAGGCGACTGCTGGCCGTTGCCCTTGGATGACTGGTTGCTCTTATTCGACCTGCCAGCCAGACCTTGGCGTCTGGAGGGAAACACAAGGACGAGTTAGAAAGGAAAGGCTTGTGGTGGTTGGTGATGTCGTTGGACGGGGGACATGGCAACAAGGGAAAGCTGGAGACACGAGCGTGAAACCACCATGCAGGCAGCGCCTTTGAAACAAAGAAATGCTGAGGGGCAGAGAGAGGCACGCATGACCCTGGGAATCCATCGACAATCGCGCTAACGCCAAGAATCACTTACACGCTGGAGAAGAAGGACGCCATCTTGTCCCCGCAGTCGATCCGGCTGAACTGATGCTCGTGCTGCACGCCGGACGGGGGGAGGGGAGCAGAGGGGAGGGGAGGAGG
>AJFL01000406.1:0-37856 GCA_000467735.1 Rhytidhysteron rufulum CBS 306.38
CATGGCCGTCGACCTGCCAATGGCGGGCCCTCTGTCTCGACGCTCGATTCTGAACGCCACGGATCAGGCCTTGCTGTCGGCGGTTTTCTGCATGACTCCCTGTCCTCCTGCGGGCTTGGACGCCAGCCATGCCCACCATGCCCACCATGAGCCCTCTTCATCCTCTTTCGAGAACGGCATCCTGGCCGCTCCAGCACCCTCGACCCTGCCCCCTTCGATTCGCCAGCTCCCAGTCCGTCCCTCCCTCCGTCTCTCAAGGGTCACGTCCCGAGGTACCGCACCCCTGTGGCCCTTCGATCTTGCCCTGGGATGTGCTAACGCTCGAGGTCAGTCACGCCTCTCGTCGTGTAACATCTTGCTTCCAGATCCTCGAAAGATATCATGTCGACCTAAGAGGGACTGAACGCCCTGGTGGTGGTCTGACCCCTAGCTCTGTCCTTTGACGTCCAGTTAACCTCGATTTATCCGGATCGTCGATTTTTAGAGTGCTTTCAAGCCTTCTTTGTATAATTGATCTGTTCTTGCCATTCCTTGTTCGTTATCGTTGATATAGCCTCTCCGTTCTCGTCCACAAACGACCATTACAAAGGCTTCTAGTGCCATCGACCTACTACACTCGACCATTGACATCTTTCGGTGCCTAGTGCCCATCTCACTGTCGACGACAACAACTCCCCTCGGTCTCCGTCAATCTTTATTTGGCTTATCGTATCACCCATTTGCCTTTCTTCTATTTCGAGAAGGAGGTTACACGAAAACTCTGCGCCCCAACATACCAACCTGGGGGCGCGACATCAGCCATTCAGCCTTGATCCTGCATATCAGCAATCCAAAACCCTCTCCCGAGACCCAAGTCCTAGATCTGTTTTCTTGTGACAGACTTGCGACCTTAACGCATTGAATTGTATACACTCTTGGACCACCCTTAAAAAGGATCGCGAACGCCTCCTCCAACCCTCGCCGATCACCCGCATCGTACCCCGCATTGGTTGGGCAGGCGGATCAAAAGAGTTTGCGACGATTCTTCGGATTTCCTCCTTCTCAATCAAGACTCCCCAGGAGAAGTCCGTGATCTTCTCGGCTCTGCTCTTCGGCGAAGTTGCGGTTGCTCCTCAGTGACAAGACAGCAGCGGCCGACCTTCGACGTTTGGACATACTTTCGCGGGTTCGAAACGAGCCACGGGATACCTCTCGAGGCTCTGCAACAAAGTAAGTGCGCTTATATACGGGCGCATCGGACCGTGCTGACTGCAAATTCCCCAGGTGGTCCAGCCACTCAGCCAACCGAAACCCAAATTCTAGACCATCCGGAAAGGTGCAAATGGTTGACGGCAACCTTTTCATTCCACTCTCTCCTCCTAGTTCGCCGCGTATGTCTGCGTATAGCACGACGCCCGCAGAGAACGAGTGGCAAACCCAGGATATCAAGCCTCTAGTGGACCCCTCTTCGTCGCAGTCCGACAGCGACATGGCCCTCCTCCACGCGGAGGTCTCTGGCCATAACTTCGATCTGCAGAAGCGTCCAATGCTACGGACCCACAAGAGCTTTCCATACACGATTAGGCCTTCTGAGCATTCACTTCCACAATCCAACGGATCAACTTCTCCTGTACCTCCACGAGAACGCATCACAATCAGCAATTTGGAAGACATTGACTCTAACGAGATCCCTAATGTAACCTTTGGTGGTTCTGCTCCTGCAAGTCCCGTATCCAGGTTGACTCCTCCTTCGCCACACGATGTCAACGGGGAGAAGAACGAAGACATGCAAGACGATATAATTGAAGAGCCTGGAGAAGATGGTGAGAAACCCAATGAGGACGACAAACCACCCATTTCCGCCGCCGAACTCCGTGCTCAGAAACGCAAGATGAAGCGATTCAGGTACGTTGACAGTAAAGTAGACGACACTGAGTTGTAGACTGACACGTATCTTTAGGCTCACTCACAATCAAACGCGTTTCCTTATGAGCGAGTTCGCTCGTCAAGCTCACCCAGATGCCGCACATCGGGAACGACTCGCTCGTGAGATTCCTGGACTGAGCCCCAGACAGGTTCAAGTTTGGTTCCAGAACAGGTAAGAATTCAGAAAGAAGACGGCACGATAATGGAAATCGAAATTGACACATTGCTCCAGGCGGGCGAAACTGAAACGCCTGACAAGTGACGACCGTGAACGAATGATGCGATCAAGAGCCCTGCCCGATGACTTCGATATGACTCAAGCACTTCATTCTTCATACGGTGGCAGTCACGGAATTGGCACGCCATTGACATCTCCAGGATCTTACACTCCTGCTTTCCCAGAGGGTAACATGATGAGGCCGCTTAGTATCGACACCCTCAGGCGTGGCCCCATGGACTCGCACTTATCGCCCACTGGTATCAGTCCAGCCTTCGGCGGCTTTACTTTCACCCCTCCCCAGTCAGCAACTGACACTTTGTCTCCTGTATCTACTGGACATGACGGTTCTCCGTTTGGTTATTCATCAAGCCAGTTAGAGGGCAGTCCAAGAAGGACAAACCCTTTCATCGGATCTTTATCTGTAAGCTCTTCTCCAGCGTATGCAGCACATCACAGCATACCGCGTCTTCATTTACACTCCGATCGTCTCGCAAGAACCCGCGCAGAATCCCTTTCATCACCCTTAAGAACAAGCATGAGCTATAGCACTGGAAACGAAACTAGCCTGAGCGGCTCTAACGATTCCACACAGCACATGGATAATTCTTCATTGAGTGGAGATCACTCGTCCTCGAGATCATACTCAAGTTCTATGATGCCTTACGGCCTTGGATATTCATGTAAGTGGTTTTTGCGTTTTCTTTGATGGTGCTCTGGTATTAATTTAACCATAGACTCTTCGATCCCTGGTTTTCAGTCGGGCTCAACAACGAGAATGCGGTCTTTCTCGAGCAGCGTACCACGGCGCATAGAACTCAGTACCCACTACACGCCAAGCCGTAGTGCGACCACACCTCAAACCGCCACATTTCCCACCTATACCAGTTCGCCACTGGTAACGCCTCAAAGTTTCGATATGCCACACATGAGCGCGCCACATCATATCACATCATTTCAAAGCTCGTACCTCCGAAACGTAGGTTCGGGCGAACAGTACCCGCAGGTCGGTGCCGTCCTGGGAGAAGTCGTTGAGTCGTCAAACCAAGAGAATGACGAATCAACTGACACATCTTTGCCTCAGTCATACTGACCTTTTGGTAAAGAATACCCTTCATAAACAACATACTGCGGCTGGATTGCAATACTCTTTGTATAAATGACAAAAAAGAAATAAACATCATGAATGACGGTTGGATACTGGAAAGGGAAAAGGGAAAGGGTACAGGGCGCTGGTTATACTTTCGGAAACCTTGAAATCACATACGATTTTTAACGGCTGATAAACTTTCACAGGTGGGGATGGGACAAGAAGTGTTTGTTCGACAGAGCTCTTGTCTGTATTCTTCGATTCGCTGTCACCCAATATTTGCTTTCTGTTTTGATACTTTGTTTTGAATTTTTCTTCTGTCTGCAGCCGTCCTGTTTTCCCACGTACTCATCTGAGTGGACTATCTGGGCATCTAGGAATTTGACGACTTTGGTCTGGCCGGGCCAGATCCTTCCTGCCTCAGGGCGGCACGCAGAGGCAGAGAATTTTCTATTATACCCTTCCTGTATATACTTGACCCCTTTTTTGGAAACTTTCAACACTTTTCCCTTCTCCATCTAATACAGCGTCCACCCTGGAATCAAAACAAAAATTCAACCCATATACCAGTCCCGCACAGACATGATTGCAAAGGGTACAGCAAGAAACAGAAAAGTCGAACCTTGCTAAAAGACCCCACAATAGTGAAATTAGCGATTGAAATTGAGAGCCGTAGCAAAAAGCCATAGGCGCTTAATCCACCATCCACCCCGTCACCTGCTTCTTGTGCGACGCTACATCTGGCAAAATGACATGGGAGGCTTCTTCGAATTATCCGCGGACGGAATTTTAGCTACAAAGCGCCGCAAGCAGGGTCAGAAGCAAGCCAAACCTACAGGGCAAGTCACGAAGAGAAAACAAGCTTATCCATCCATCTACTGCATCGGAGAATGGAGAGAGAGCAAGCGAGCAAGCCAGCAGGCAAACTGGATGAATAGGAGGAATTTCCCACTCGATAACGCGGGCATTGTACGACTTGAGCGCTGCATGAAGAGGAGAGGAGAATTTTCTACACTCCCCAAGATACGGAAGTACTCCGTATGGAAGGCTATGTAGGTGGGACGTATGTAGGTCTGTAGGTTGGTAAGTTAGATGCATGCGTGCTTTAGAGCGCGTGTATGTGTCACCCACCACTACCGTACCTACGCATCCGCAACCCCAACATCATCATCAGCGAGGCCGGCTTCTCTAGCTACCGTGTTCCGATTCGACTGCCCTGACATTAGCATCCGGGACTACCGCGCAGTCTTCACACGCGAGCCCAGTGATTAAGGCACGCCCCGGCCAAGCTTAACGCAGAACCTTCTATGCGTGTGACAGCGTCTGATGTCAATCAGGCCGGCCAGCGCACGATGCGCAGGAAGAATCGAGAAGAAATTATTTTCCTTCCATACATATAGTGTTAATTTATCGGATTGTGTAGTCTATCTGCCGAGCGGGGCCCGGGGGCTGCAAAGGCATAGCACGTCAGTCAAGTCCCTAGATCCCTACCCTTGTCAGCTGCCGAAGACCATGGGATGGGCTTAGGATGATGGCTGGCGGCGGCAGGTCCGAAATCTCAGGAACGAGATTCCGTGGGATTTTTGCATCTTGCGGCGGATATGGGTAATAGCGTGTGCAGGCAGGCATCATCATGGGTGGATGGGTGGATGGATGGGATGATGTGGGTAGGGTAGGTATATGTGCGGGGGTGAGGCTATAATCCCTATTTAACCTGTTCGACGGCGCGATGGTGGGGAAAGGGTGGGCGCGCAGGGCGCAGCTGTGTGCAGCTTGCATGATGGTCGTAGTAGTACAGACTGGAATGCGGGGATTGAGTTATTAAAATTCTGGGGAGCGGCACGCAGTGGGTTATTAGATGTAGATTGGATTGTGGGAATCGTGTGTTTTCCTTGGTGGAATTGAGGTTGCCGCATGGGGGTGGTGGGATGCGTGCTCTAGGTAAGGCTTAGGATGGTTTGGAGCTGTGTATTGAGGGGATCCTGGGATAGGCGAGGAACTTGTGAGGTGAGAGATGCTTGAGGGAGGGGGGCGTTATGTGGGAATGTTTGGATTTGTTCTAGAAAGATATTTCCTTTGGATGTGATGTTGAAGTTTGATTGTTGCCTTAGGCGTCCAACTCGCCCTCCCTCTTTCACACCTCCTTTTGCTGGTTTAGTGTGAGGACTTGAGATCAGCACGCCCACCAACCACCATACCTCCAAAAAAGCATGACAACAGACCACGTACACAAGATTTTCTCAACAATCCCCTTTCGACATGCCTAGATAGTCACCCGCCCCGAGAATACAACAGGCTTGACAGGGAACGGGGCGCTGTGGCTTGAGAATGGTTTTCGAAACAACCCCAAAACCACATCTCTGGGCCGCCGTTCGGCCTTGTTTCCTTTTTGCCTCATACGGTTCAAAACAAGAAACGGCTTCGCGACTCGTAACTCGTTCACCGGAGATTTTGGGATGCAAGCCTTTTTCGGAACGGATGTGGCCTATCCTATCCTACCTATCCCTATCCACAGCCAGCTTTGCCATTGTTAGGGATGGGGATCTCGGAAGGGGGTTGTTAAGCTAGGGGCACGGCAGCGGGCTGCTGTGACGGTAGGTTAGCAGCAGCGGGATTGAGGGTGCGTATCCACTTGGGCGAAACGGTGGCGGCTTCTGCCGACGGGAACGAAGGGCCTCGATGGATGATGCTGGATCGTGATGATGCGGTTTTAGATGTGGGTTGGGTTGCGCGCGGTGGCATGTGCAGTTTGCTGTTTGCTGGAATCTGGAATGCAGCTTTACTTAGGGGCCGCGGAGGCTAACGGTGGTTGTCCCGTTTGGGGGCTCGAGATCACGTGCACGTGTGTTCCTTGTTGTTTGCGCTGCAGTCTGGAATGTGACGGCCTTGCAGAAGAAAGATGGGCGGGTGGGCTTCGAGAAAACGGCGTCTCTGTGCATCATCTGATTTTCTTCGCTGCCCGTCTTGTTGGGTGCATATTGTTGGGCGTGGAGCCTTTGATTTTCTCCTTTGCCCTGAAGGCCTAACCTTGGAATGCATTATTGCTGAGAGCCCCCCACTACCATACATACTAGAGGCTTCACTACGTATTCAACAACAGTTTGCCCATGACTAGACCAAATGGCAAGACCCGAGATATTATTATTAGCATCCGCATTCTCTCCCACTTTTACTCACCTCACTGACATCCTCAAAGTCTTCGTAAATGTCGTCCCGAGTCGGTGCTTCTTCGCCCATCGTCCAGCCCATCCCGCCCTCCCTGACACCATCATGTTTCATACCCAAACAGCTGGACTCGGAGATCTTGCGCCTCGTCGTGTGTGGTACCTGTACATCCAACCCTCAAATAATACGTTACCTCTAGACACGCCCAAAGGCCGTCCAATTCCCGGTCAGCCCCGTCCCACATGTTTCTGGTTCTGTTTCCTCGCACGCACGCACGAGTCGCAGCCGTCTGCGGATTGCCTCAGCCTTGCCACCAGTTGAAACGTATGACGGACAGCCTTCCTTCCTGCGCATTGTCGGGATGTTGCATCGATTCATTGACGCAGGGCGGGAGAGTCGTGATGCGATGGGAAATAACCCTCCAATGATGCGCAGGACGTGGCATGGGTGCACCACCCACGGTCGCAGAGCGAGTGTCTGAATAAGCCATCGGTGAGTCATGGCAGGCAAGGACGTAGGATGGCTTCGATTTGCTCTCCTTTTGTGTTAGCGATTTTGCCTCCTGTTGCAAGCGGTTGACGAGGCATGGGATGAGTGGAGGGTCGTGGCAACACATGCAATCAGCTGGGGCAAGCAGGCCTGAAGGTGAGGATGATGTCTGTAGCTGTTTGTTGGCCCAATAGGGAGCTGGCTGCACGCCCGCTTGGCCTTGAGGGCTGGTCGGACTTAAGCGGTTTCCTGCCTTGTTCTCCGTATTCTTCTTCACCCAACTGCAACAACGATGCTGGTCTGTTGTCATAATGCATAAGGCAGCAAGCCCCTTCGCCCGCATCATGCCTTTGCCGACCATGTATGCACCACTTGGGCATGAGTTCCAAGATTGTGTGTGAATGAATCACCCATTTCCCACATCACCATCATTCCCAACACCGCTGTTGGGTTGGTTAATGGCAAGGACAAGGACACGAAGCTTCATATTGTTCGTCAAGCCAAAGGAACAGGAAATGGGTCTGGCCTTTTGGGGGGCGGTGCGCATTGATGTTGGTCCTTTGATGCGTGGATGTGACTTGCTTTTTCTTATCGGACTCCGGTTGATTTTCTTGTTGTAAAGCCCATCCTTTGACTTTTATTTTTTTTTCTTTCACACCAGCTTATGTTGGAGGTGGGTAAAACTAACAAATTTTACCATCGTTAGCATCTGATGATTCGCGAGGCTCAGATGGAAGTGGTGCCATCAGTGTGGAGAAGGACAGATAAGATTTGCTGCCTGGCGCAAGGTTTGAAATCCTTTTGTGGACGTGAGGCTGTGTGAGAAAACGATGACCTGGTCCAAAGTACTCCTAGAGTCCATGATGCATGGTGGCGAAGAGACTCGAAAAGCGAAAGCTTTTGTTTAGTAAGAATGATGTTGTCCAATGTGCGACAGGGGATTGTTTTAATGAGCGCGGCGAGAGGTATTGAAATCCAGGTTTTCGGGGCAATAAGGGTGCAGCTGAGAGAGACTAATTTGGAATTTGGGCGAGGCTGAACGTGAGAATTGATACGAGATGCATGGATTGGAATCTTATTAAGAGGGATTGGGTTTTTATTTGGTCGACATATGTACATCGTCATCATTATCGACACATGTGTACGAAAATCTCGTTTCAATTGATGCATGGAGTCTTCTGTGTTCTATATCCTGAGGAGAGCACATCTTATAAAGCCGAGTAATGTCAGGCTCTACTCTATAGAATACTTTGGAGATAAGATAAGCCTTCTACTCTACTAAAGTTGAGCTTTACTCTATGTATTGAAGGCAATACGCTGCATTCAACTACTGTATTGGGGGGCGTATTGTCGTCCGATGATGTATGTATTGCCGGTGATTTTCGGGTTCTGTTTGCTCCCTTGGTCCAGTCCGTAGGTATGTGTGCCTTGCTAGATATGTGGAGGTAGAATACGGCTAGAATATATAAGAGAGAAGGCAATGCTATTAGGCAGTCATTCTATACATAAGAATTGTTGCCGTGAACAATAGTAATGGATCAATGTCGACATGTGATTGTGCCCGACAATCTGCATGTCGTGCCGGTATTTTTTCAATAATCAGGCCGTGGTTTGTGGATGTACCTAAGACTCCACTACTACAAATACGGGTTGTATAGGGCACGAATTGTTGAGCAAGAATGCGAGGGCGAAAAGGATGCAGAAATCAAGAAATAAAATAAATAGAAAATTGTAGATGCACTCTAGATTCCATGCAAAGAAGAAGCAGAACAGTCAGCGTGCTGATTACCATTGTCGGCTGCTATCGGGCAGTGCTGGGTGAAAGAAGTGTCGTCGTCGTCCGCCCAGCCAGGCGGCCGTGGGCGTGGGTGTGCGGGAAAGTGGGCAGGGGCTGGCAGAGTCCTAGAAGGTTTTTTCTGTCGCCTCACCACTTCGTCTCCCCATCACCCTCTTCATCGTGAAGAACCCCATCAACAACAACGCCAACGGCCTCTGTGTGCAATTCACAAGAGTCTGTTGCTGATTTCACAGAGATCTCTGTTGAAATCACTGGCCTCGAGGCACCTCGCAGGAGCGCTACTCACGTCACCGTGAAGAAGTCGCCCTCTCAGCCTGAAGTGTTTGCGCTACCTTTTTCACAAGCGCACAACTTTTTCTTTTCTCTTCGATTCGCACCTCCACACTCTTTTCCCTCCCAATCTCCGCTCTTCAGCGATACATAATACACACGACTCTCGGGTTTGATATTCGACGACGTCGTCTGGGAAACTGAGTGTCTTACAACCTCCGCCACTCCAAAAAAATAACGAAGCCAACCTCATCGCCTACGTCAACTCCGAGCTTCATGAGTGCCCCTAGTTCGACCGCGCAGAACCCCAACGCAAGTAACGCCGCAGCCCAAACCGCCAACGCCTCGACTTCTCCTGCTCCAGGATCGTCGTCCACCGTGGCCGCCGGTACGGCTCAACCCACTGCCCGCAGCTACGCCAACGCGACCAAGAAGCTTTCTTCGCCGCCGATCGCGTCCAGCGGCGCTGCACCCCCCGTGGCAGTGGGAGGCCCCCCACAACATGGAAAAAACAATTCGGTCTCGCCGGTGAATGGCAAGAACTCCATCCAACCCGCTGTCCCCTCAGTCGGGCCCACAATCGTCAGCAGTGGTGGAGTGAACGGCGCCCCGTCTCAAGGTGACCACAGCCGAAAGTCATCAGTCACGATATCGGCCAACGGTCCCAGCGGGTATATGGCAAACGGCTCTACCGCACCGAACAGCAGGGCTCCCAATTTGACCTTTGGCAGCATCCCGGCTGGTGGTTCTCCCGCCACCTCGAACAGCACGCCACAACCATCTCAGTCGTCAAGCCTCGGTGCACCAGCCAACAACCCTAGAATCACTTCTCCCGCAACCTCACCCTCGCCTATCCCACAGCCAGCATCAAGCGGTGGTCGACCGCCGTCGGAGTTGCAGGGCCGAGGAATTATGTTTGGGGGAATCGAGGGCGGGGAGCAGAACGTAAGTCTACCAGAGTTCATCATCACCAGCGCTCTGACCACTAATTTAAACACCTAGGCACGACCGCTCTCTATGCCTCCACAATCCAACGCCCTCCCGCAAGCGCAGCACTTGCGCCGGGAATCTTCACAGTCAGCCCATAGCGACTCTAACCCGAACATGAACCGCAACTACCCTCCAAACGGCGGGCGCGGTCGTGGCTTCACCCCCGGCGGATATAACCCACAGATGCACTCGCCTGGTCCTGGTTATCGCGGTTTAGCTCATCAACCTCGTGGAAACCACACCATGGCCCCTCAATTTCATCCCCAAGGCTCCATGGGACCTGCACCGAACTCGCCTTACCGGAACACTCGGAGTCCTAATCTTACACCAGCCGTTATGCAGTCACAAGCACAGCTCGCCGGTAACCCACAGATGCAGCATGCACCTTACGGTTATCCGCAGCATTATGGTCCGCAGCCCGTGGGTTTACCGTCTCTTTCGTCAACTTCGCCTTCTGCAGTATCCAGCAATTTCATTTCTTCCGGCACTTCTCAGCCAAAGTCTCAGTCTCAGTCTGCTTCAGTTTCTTCAGCTTCAAATTCGACTACTTCTCACTTTCATCAGCCAAATTCTCAGCATAACTCTTTCAACAGAAACATTTCATTTCCAGAATTTTCGCCAGCAAATAGTGGGTACGACCAATATCTAACCATAATGAAATCGCAGGGAATGTACGGGCTGCCACCGCAGCCAGGCCTAGACCCCAACTATCCATATTATCCCCAGCAGTATCAGATGCATCAGCAGATGCACTACGGCGGTGGTGCTCCTCCAAGCCCCCGACCTAGCTACCCTCAGATGGCGCAACCGTACATGCAAGGTGCTTATGGTAACCCACCGCATGCCCAGAGCATGTCACGAAGTCCATCACAAGTATCGGAACGCCCTGGGTCAAGTCTCGCTCAACCCCAAACGCCTGCCATGCAGAATGTTACCCACACGACTCACGGACACACTCCTAGTGTGACTTCAGCCAGTCCGGCTCCTAACTCCTCCACCTTCACGATCCCTCAAAAATCAAAGAGCAAGGCCATTGTCATCAAGAATGCCGATGGTGAGGTCGTGGATTTCAACAAGAAGGCAGCTTCTCCTGCACCTCCGACCCAACCCCGATCTCCTGCTATTGCATCGACTCCTACACCACCTCCTCGTGCTCCTAGTGCTGCTGATTCTTCCCACAGCAGGACAGAAAGTACTCTTGGCAAGACTGCCGCCGAGAAGAAAGAAGAGTTCTTAGCACAGTTCCAGGCAAATCTAAAAGCAGAGCAAGAGAAGGAGGAAGCTGAGAAGAAGGCAGCCGAGGAGAAAGAAGCCAAGGCCAAAGCTGAAGCCGAAGCCAAGGCGGCCAAGGAAAAGGAAGAGGCTGAACAGAAGGCTGCGAAAGAAAAAGAAGAGAAGGAAGCCGCTGAGAAAGCTAGGCTCGAGAAGGAGGAGGAGGAACGGCTTAAGCGCGAGGAGGAGGAACGACTTGAGCGCGAGATTGCCGAGATGGAAGCCCTCGAGCGCGAAGAAGAGGAGCGCGAACGGCAATATCAAGAAAAGAAGAAGAAGGATGACGAGGAGAAAAAGAAGAAAGAGGCCGAGGCTGCTGCTAACGCCGAGGAAGAACTCCGTCGCCAGGAACGAGAAGCTGAAGAACGTGAAGAAGCACGGTCGAAGGAGAGCGCCGAGTCCAAGGCAGAGAAAGATGCTCTGTTCGCATCTCTGAAGAAGAACACCCAATTTGGTCCTGGCGCTTTAGCTGCAAGTGCCAGTGGTACTTCAACTCCCGCTGCTGAACCTACGATTTCAACTCCTCAGCCCGCTCCCCCACGAGTCACCAGTGCTGGCAAGCCTAAGCCGGCTGCCCTCAAGCTCGAGACCAACAAGCCCGTCGAACCAGCGCAGCCTACTGCTGGTATGCAGGCACTTAAATCTGCTCGTTTCCTTCAAGTACGGAATGAATTGATCAACTACCCTGAGGGCATCAAATCTCCAAACCCAGCCTTGAACCAAGGTGCAAAGAGCAAGGGCCGACAATATGACAAGGACTTCTTGCTTCAGTTCCAAGATGTATTCAAGGAGAAGCCATCCACTGATTGGGATATGAAATTGAAGGAGACTGTCGGCGACTCTTCAGACTCCGCTCGTGGTCCTCCATCCGGTCGTCCGGGAACCAACATGAGCAAGACACCGTCATCGAGAGGTGGCATCCCTACCGGTGGCCCCGGTCCTATGGGCTTCTTCAATGCAGATGCAGGGCGGACACTTCCACCTGGTACCACCTCTGAGCAGCGTTACCGTGCTTCAACCCAACCTCGTCCTCCTACCATGAACAACCCACTTGCACCGTTCGTTAACCGTGGTGGTTTCCCGATGGGTGGAGGCCAGATGAGCCGCACTGGATCCTTCCCCAACATGGCTCAAGCTGGTGGTCCTAACTCGCCTCGTACTGCCAGCCAGCGCGGTAAGAATGGTAGTCGACGTGGCATCGACAAGCAACCTAGCAAGCGCGAACAAGAGCAGATGAAGGCGGCAATGCCTCTCACAGCCAACGCAGATATCAAGCCTCTCGAGAGGTCAACCACTGGGTGGAAGCCTACCAACCTTGGCGTATCCGAGAAGCAACAGGCAGCTCAGATGACTGGTCACATGCCGCCTGACATGGTTCAGCGTAAGGTCAAGGCTGCCTTGAACAAGATGACGCCGGAGAAATTTGACAAGATTTCCGATCAGATTCTCGATATTGCTGCTCAGTCGAAGAATGAGACTGACGGTGTCACGCTACGTCAAGTCATCCAGCTTACCTTTGAAAAGGCTTGTGATGAAGCTCACTGGGCGTCAATGTACGCTAAGTTCTGCAAGCGCATGCTGGAAACCATGAGCTCTGAAATTAAGGATGAGAACGTCCGTGACAAGCTTGGCAATCCTGTCGTCGGTGGTGCCCTTTTCCGAAAGTACTTGCTTAACCGATGTCAAGAGGAATTCGAGCGTGGTTGGGAGGTCAATCTTCCAGATAAGCCTGAGGGCCAGACTGACGAAGCTGCCATGCTTTCAGACGAATACTACATTGCAGCAGCCGCCAAGCGGAAAGGTCTCGGTCTAATCCAGTTCATTGGTGAATTATATAAGCTCGGCATGTTGACGCTCCGAATTATGCACGAGTGTGTCGTAAAACTCCTCGACTTTGAAGGCATGCCCGACGAGTCGGCTATTGAGAGTTTAGTCAAACTACTGAGAACTGTTGGTGCTACTATGGAAGCCACGGAATCCGGTCCAAAGATGATCAACACGTACTTCGACCGTATCCAGAAGATCATGAGCATGGAAGGCTTGCCAAGCCGAATGCACTTCATGTTGTTGGATACTGTAGATCTCCGCAGGAAAAACTGGAAATCAAAGGACGATGCCAAGGGTCCCAAGACTATCCAGGAGATCCACGCCGAAGCCCTTGCTGCTCAACAGGCGCAAGAGCTCGAGAAGTCACGATCCAATGTTCGTGGTGGTCCACGTCCTCAAATGGGCCGTGGCGATGCTCGCTCATTCTCAGGCGGTGGTGCAATGGGCCCACCAGACTTCCCTCGTGACCGTGTCGGAATGGACGATCTCCGCAAGCTTTCCAAGGGTGCTTCGGGACGTAACCTTAGCAACAGTCCTGCCCAATTAGGTCCATCGTCCTTGTTCGGTGGACGTAGTGGCAGTGGTCGTAAGGGTCTTGGACCAAGCAGCATGATGCGAGGAGATGACTCTGGTGCTTCTTCACGGACAGGAACTCCACCTGTCCAAAAGGAAAAGGAATCTACGACGCATGTGAACTCATTCAGGTGAACTCAACTCAGCCCACAGGTTCTAGTCTAGCTTTACTAACTTTCCTCAAAGTGCACTTGCAGCCCTCGATGCCTCAGGAGAAGGCGCTCACGATGTGGGCTCTCCACCTTCAGCTACCTCGTCACCACCGGTATCCAAGTCGCTACCTACACGGTCGAAATCACCGGCCGTGGATGGCAAGAAGGAGGAGGGTGCCAAGCCTTCTGAGTGATTACCTTTCTAATACCCATATAATGGTTTCTTGAGCGTGTGCGACTTTCTTCCATGGATCCGGTACCACGCGCGGTAATCTAATCTCTCTGTTGCATAGAACGGGGCATTTTGCAAGGCATTGTACTGCATATTTCGCTTCGGGGCGGGGATTTTCACTTTCATCCATGTCCTTTTCAAGAGTAAAAAGTTTTCCTCTTTCCTCTGGATTTTGTACTGTTGGGGGTTTCACTTATAAGGGATGGTGGTGGGGGTCACGGAGGCTTACGCTACGAGAAATGGACTGGTAAAGGGTTATGGTGGGCATTTTACGAAGTTCACTGAAACGCTTTCCATGTCTTTTTCATCACGAGCTTCTCATGTTACTACCCCTTTTTCTTTCAATGCGCTATATTCGCGGCGTTGGGTGGTCATGGTCAGTTTTAAATGCTGCTTTCTTTTTCTTTTTTTGATGGATGACGGGTGGATGCTCGCGATGGTATGTGATTATCTACGAGCAAACAACAACACTGTTTTTTCTTTGGATCCGATTATCATGTCTTGTAGATGGGGGGTTATGGGTGGGTGTGGGTTGGGAGAAAAGAAGACCAAGAGGGAGAGAAACATTTGCCTATCAGGTCATTTGTGGACTTTTTTTCTTTTTCTTTTCTTTTTTTTTCGAATGATCATTCATCCCTAGCGTCGGTCTCTTTTCTTCCCCCTGACTCTTACCTACCTACCTACTGCTACTACTACTGCTACTACTCCTACTACTACTAGTACTACTACTACCGAACCTTAACTATCTTATGATCGATCGATATGCTTGCATCTCAGATGGTTCGTCCGTTCGTATCTTACCTATGTAAATGCGAGGCTTTTCGTGTGGTTCTTTGTGTTTGTCTTTGCTTTGGCTTTGGCTTTGGCTTTTCGGTCTGCATGTGTGTTGTGTTGTGTGAGGTTGAAGTTGATAGTGAGATCGATGCACTGCATACATACATACATGTCTGCATGGTACTTTGTGCGCTGGATTTGAGATGGGGTGGGGGTTAATAGGGGAAGAGACTTTTGTTGGGTTGGTTTGATGAGTGGATTGGATGGGATGGTGGAATGGTATCTTATCTCTGTTCTCGGGTTGTTCATGTGGGGTTTTGGTTTAGTTTAGTTTGGTATGGGTATCTTACTATGTGATTTATTCTAACGCACCGTGTTGTGAGTTTGTATGTGATGGATTTGTGATTTGACTTGTTGGTTTGGGGTGTTGTGTTAAGGGATGCGTTAATGTGAGTTTTTATATATATGGAGATTACGTGTGGTTCATTGCGAGGTTGTTTGATGGCTAGCTTTATGGTTTAGAGATGTATTAGTTTATGGAAAGGTGTAATATAGCTGCTCTTGATAAGTATTTAAATCTCGAACATGTTTCCGCTAAATCGTACATGAGACCAAACTCAAGAGATGACGATGAAAAGGGCATTATAGAAAAGGTCATTTCCATTCGAGTCCACCGCCTTGCTTAAACTCATCGATGGAGCCCAAACTCCTCCGGAAAATGAAATTTCACAGGACAAAGAACGTTGCTAAATGTCGTGACTTCATTAGGTCCCGGTGGAGGAGGTTCTTCATATATTTTCAACCCCAACCCCTCGGGTGCATTTTCAGGTTTCACAATCCCATGACCTATTCTGCCATTACTCCAAAACCTTCCGACGCCTTTACGTACCGGTTGAAGCTCGTAATTTGATGCGTGTTCGTAAAGTGGATCGTACCATAACACTGCGGTCGGTTTGGATGTCTCGACATGGTAGAAGTATATGCCGTCCAGCCCATGGGCACCGTATCCGGAATTCCGCCGCAGTTCCCATCCGGGGGGGGATAGGTTGGGAGAGGATGCGTTCCGCGAGAGACATTTTGAGGCTTGTGCGTGCGACTTTCGTCTTGGTGTTCCTTGATCGATAAGGTAGTGTCGGAAACAGATACGTATAATTGGGTGTGGTATCGATAGTCGGTTCTATACCAGGGGCGTTTTCGATTTCCAAGTGCCTGACAAAGGACACTGAACGAATTAGTCTGAATTGAATGACTAAATGAATGGGTAGCTTACCTCTCGCTCTTCGGACGAAGTCTACATTCTCCTTGATCCCAAACTCAAAACGCCTATAAGCCCGTTTGTTCCATTATCGAAAAATTTTATTGTGAGCAGACTAGTACGCTGCACTTTCCTGAAGAGGAGTGAGAGGGTGTTGAGAAGAACAGTCTGAGAACATACAATCTAGAGTAAGAGAAAAATGGCTTCGTTCCTTTAGTGGGATTTGAATTGGCGATTAAAACCCCGTTAACATAGTACTGGCAATATGTTACGGGGCGTCCTAGAATAGATCAGCGTTATGTCTTGGGGAAAGGCTCATGATATGTAACACCTACGGAAACCTTTCTGGTGGAGAGAATTCAGCTTCACATGAATTTCTATGAAGTTTTCCTCTCGGTCCAGCCATAATCGCTCTTGTTGGCGGCCCAAGTCCTTTGAATTCTTAATGCATCCCATTCTGTGCTCACACGCCATCGATTGATGCTTGGTAAACCACTCCACCATGTCGCTGAACTTGGGAGTTGCAATTCCCATCATCTCTTTTGATTGCAGAGTAGAAAGTACTCTAGCTCGCTCGAAAAGTTGGAGTTCCCGCCATTTTTCCAGTTTTGGTACCTGGCCTTCCAATGGTTTGTCGTGTTCGTCAACGTAGTGAGTGAGATCAGAGACTATGCCCATTAGTTTGTCAAGTATTATCCAGAGTGGTTTCGTAAGTCCTTCGGTGCAAGATAGAAGCGAATCTTGTGGATCTTGGAAGTGCGATATGGGGGCGATCGATATATTTTCCAATCTCCTGTCAAGCTAATGTTAGCCATTTGGGCTTTCAAAATGATGGAATTTTACAGCAACCTCGAGAAGGATATTGAACGTTCTAACAATTTCTTCTTGTTCGTCTTTTTGCCAGCTCCTCAAGTGATTATGCCATCCATGAAGTACGGTGTTGAATCGTGTTACCGAATATTTGGTTGCAAGATGTACCGCATTCGCCATGCTGCATGATACCGGGATGCTCCCCTCACGTATATCCCCTCCTATTTCATGGGTATATTGGTCTTCCGTTCATATATCAATATTTCCTTATTACGGGTCGCTAAGACAATGTTGATGAACTCTTGAGGGTTGATTCGGTAGTCCGGTTGATGGTCTTTTTCATCCTCCAGCTTGATCAAGGAAGCAATCGAGGCACGGTCTACCTTCATTAAGGCCTGACGTAGGATTCCACTCCAGTCGACGAGGTGGTGTACTTGTACCTATTTCATCTCAGCAGTTAGCATAAACATATGCAAGGTCAACATAAGAGTATAGGATTCTCTAACCTACCAATAACAACAAACAAGGCGGATCCCAAATGACGATTGGACAATCTATTACCTGCATCCCCCAGCTAACCGAAAACAGCATGACGGCATCGACCATCACATCTGACGTACATGTCCATTCAGCATGGATCAGAAGGCAATCGCATGATTCGTTGAACAGCATCATTGGATGCGGCGGTAAGCATCCTGGTGGATGATGGGATCGATGGAGGGGTTGGGCGGTGTTTGGAGTGGAATGCCGACGTCATAGGTGGAGTACTTTCCGATTTGGTAGGTAGGGATCGTTGGGATATATAACGAGGGACAACCAACGACGACTTTCTTAATAGTTCATACCACAACGATTTCCTACAGAAACGCCAACATCAACACTCCGAACAACAACTTCTTCGAATTCGAGATTAATTACATTGATCTGCGATCCAAAATGACCGACGAAACAAAAAAGCAACAGCAAGGTATTTCATGCGTTGTCTCCTTTTTACTCCCTTAACTACCCACACTAAACGGTTTGCTAAAAAGGCTTCTTCGGCTCCGCAGCCAGCGGTCTAGGTATCTATTCCTCTCTTAAACTTCCATCTTTGCGTTTTGCGCTTTCGCTGATCAGGTTTCTTTCTTCGCTTGTAGGCAATGTCCTAGGTAGCGCGACCGATACCGTTGGCAAGGGCGTCAGTGGCGCGACGAACACACTCGGAAATACGGTCTCGGGGCTTGGAAAGGGTGTTGGTGATACTGTGACGGGGGTCACGAAGGGACTTGGTGATACTACGAAAGGTATGTGGATGGGTTTGTGAAGAGTTGTGGGGAGTTGTGATGGTTGCTAATGCGGATTATAGCGACTGGTGATTTCGTGACGAATACGACGAAGCAGGGTGGCGAGGCTGTTGGTATCAAGAAGAATGAACCTACGCAGTAGGGTAGTGTGTGATGGGGTTGTATTATGAATTGTATTGTATTCTCGGCTTATGACTTGTAATGATATCTCTGCGTTAATGCGGATGTTACTCTTTTACATGATATGCAAATTATGAATCTTGATGCCTAGTGGATTCTTGTGATTACTTATGTACTCTTATTTATCCAACTGCGAGTGAGTTCAACACTGCATCTTGCCCAAAATGCAATATCTTGAATTTGGATATCCAATCATCGCGGTTGACTGATTCTGTTAGTAAAACACATCGCGGTTCTTGTGAATGATAACTTACTGTAAGCTCCACATATCCTTCGCTTACCAGAGAAAGAAGCCCGACCATGAAGAACTCGCCAATTATCAAAGACTACACTCTGTCAACATCGCTCAATAGAAAAGATCGAGTATATACACTTACCAAGTACTCTCCCAGGTGTCAACTGCTCCCAATACTGATACTCCGGACTCTTCATTAACGCATCCCACTTCCTCGCCGCCTCATACCACTTATGAACCTCATATATCGGCAGATCAACATCAGCTCTATCACTCGAATTCCAGCGCACCTGAACCAACTGATCCGTCTCAGGATGATGTTGCAAAACAGGAAACGAGCGATAAGGCTGAATACTAATCCCATCATTTCCACTCGCATGGCCATGAACATTCACCGTACTAAGCAAGTAATAAGCCTCTGGATCCTGTTCACGTAGATCTGCAGCAGCTTTGAACCCATCGACAAGTAAAGAAGCACCTCCCTTGCCTTCAGTATGAGAGAGAAGATGGAATGCTTGTAGACCTGCAGGATCTGAGAAGTAGGTGTTGTCGGTGTGGGCTTCGAGTGCAATTGACGTGTATGCTGTATCTTTTGATGCTAGGTCGGCGGTGAAGTCGTAGAAGCCTCCGTAGTGGGTGTTTCGGATGAAGGAGATGTGTTCGAGGAGTTTTTCGGTGACTTCGGGGCTAGCGGGGACTTGATCTACGTAGCAGAAACCGAATTCACGCTAGAAGGAGGTTAGATAGTTTCGATCTGTGGGAGATCATGAACTTACGATCTTCCTTAGCCATTCTTTAAGGCCGTCTTCAGTATTCATTGCCGCCTCATAATGGACTGTTGGTGGGTCTTTTGAGATGGATTGCTTCCATAAGGTAGTGCTGAATGGAGTTACTTGTTAATTAAAGGGTCGTCCGAGAATTATTTCTACTCACTTGATTAGACCTTGTCTCTTTACTCCTTTGCCCTCCTGAAGGCTACTTTCGGCGAGGAAATCATTGGTATAAAAGCTCTTATGGCCATCATCCCCTGGGAGAGTGTGAGTAGACGACAAAAACGTTCTATGACTGAGGCATACAAGTTACTTGAATTCCTTTATCATTGTTTTCGGTAGTCTTGATAGATATCTCTTGGGAAATCTAAGAAAGTTTTAGCACGCAGGTCTAGGTAGAGAGTTAATTTATATACTTGAAAGGTATCTAGAAGACGTTGTTTGGTGTCTTCGTGTACACAACTACTGCATTGACAATTGTCCCTACCAATATAAGCATGTGGTTTATCCATTGTAGAACTGTCTAGTATACCGTAGCCAAATGTTGGGGCTATTGTTTACGCTGGTTAGCAGGACTCAATGTTCAAGATAGAGTTATACGTACATTGTAACGTATTCTCCAAGAGCATCGGAATAGGCTTGAATGGAACCTTTGCCAGCCTTGGGTGACTTTAGAGCAGGGACACTGGGTGGCTTTGTCATTACATGCTTGCACCAGGTTAGCAGAGGATCTCAAGAACAATAAGGAAGTCTACCAAATGGGATCCATGTGCTTTTTGTTTGTGAAGGTGGCTCTTGGGAACTTCTAAAGGAGATACCCCTTGTTCTTGGAATGAAGACGAGAAAGCTCTAATGTTACATGGAAAACGTGAGTTCCACAGCGATCTACCGATTGACTTGAACCTTGTTAATTCAAATGTTGTAGAGAATGAATTATCGCATAAATACGAACATAAGGCCTTATTCTTGCCTTTCCCACTGTGGAACGTATTAAACTTGGTGATCTGTGATACGTTAGAACCTTGACCAATGTTCTGTACATAATGCACTACATGCCTTCCACCAATCACCGGTCCAACGGCGTTAAAGAAAGACATCATGGAGGAGTCTAGAGAAGATACTCTGTGAAAACTATTAACTAAAGTCCGAGGTGGGTGGATAGCCGTGAAAACCAGTGTTTCTTTCAGAACTCTAACGTCTGACGTTGCTTCGTTCTAACTAGTGGAGTTGAAGTTGATGACCGGGAATCGGCTATTCGCTTCGGCGGAGACGTTTCCCTTGATAGAAGCCTAAAGAGATAAGGAAAATAACGATATATAGCCACAAATTAGCATGGCGTTTGAAAAGAAAACACAGTATTAGAAGGCATTCCAATGATACCTTCACATAGAATGTAAAAATGAATTCGCCCAAGAACCGCACCTGTAGTCAACCGATTTAGAATAAGGTTAAGGTTGAATCGGCAAGCTGCCTCGCTTAGCATGTTTGCAGATGAACAAAGAAGGCACGCGCGGGCACCAGCATCTCCAGCAGCATCAAAGATAAATGCATCTCGACGAGCACAAAACCCATTCCCGAAGAACAAAATGCAAAAAAATTACTCTGCGACACCAGAGGGACTCGAACCCTCAATCTTTGCCACCGGAAAGCAACGCCTTACCATTAGGCCATGGTGCCTGTGAGTTGTGATTTTTTGGAAAAATTAGATGCACTATGACCTGTTAACGCGGCGGGCGATGGATCCTTTTTGGGGACCAGCCAATCGGGATCGAGGATTCTGGAGCCCCGATGCGTCAAAGAATGTTAGTCTTTATTCAAAAAGAATATTTCACGATTTACACTATTCAAATTTGAGATTGTTGGAGTTATTGGAGGAGAAAACAATGAACTGGGACTATCAAATGCCTCGTATTTTATCTTCCATTGTGACCATAAAGAAAGTCTTTAATACCTTCGAGATCCTTGCCATACTAGACCACGGACCGTGGGCGATTTTGAGAGGAATATCTAAGATGCACTCGGATAAACGAAGAAGTATGGAATCACGTCGAAGAATTGCATTGGTTTTTGAATGCATAAGGTATTATCGATGGAACTATGAGAAAGAGTATCTAGCTATATGGGGAAAGTCATCGAATACTTTAGAGAAACTCTCTCTTCCAAAGAGGTGAAGCACCAAGAGTTGTTTGATGTGGTCCATCCGCAAAGATCGTTCGCCAAGCCCGATCCAATTATGTAAGCATGAAGCTCAGATGTTCGTAATCCAGAGCTGCCTCATCAGCAACAACTCGATTCACAACACCTGCCTCTCAAATTCACCTTGTCTGCGTGGACTGCGGAGTAATAAGTCTCGCTTCTACTACAGTAATCCATTTCTCCCCACCCTCTCTTCGCTTCCCCACCTAATCAAAACAACCACCCCGCCACCGCCATGTCAACACTCGAAGACCTCGACGACCTCGAGCGTGAGCAAAAGGAGGAGAAGAAGGACGATAAGAAGAAGGACGGGGAAAAGGACGGAAAAGATGGCAAGAAGTCTGATGGAGATACTGAAATGAAAGATGAGCCGGAGGAGAAGGAGGAGGAGATTCTGGACGATGAGATCCTCAACCTGAGCACACGAGACATCGTCGCACGGCGGCGGCTGTTGGAGAATGATACCCGTATCATGAGGAGCGAGTTCCAGCGATTATCGCACGAAAAGGCATCTATGCACGAGAAGATCAAGGACAACGTGGACAAGATCGAGAACAACAGGTATGCACATGCTTGATTCCGATGGCTTTATTCATCTTCGGACACTGTATATAGAGGAGCAGTCATTCTAACATTTACTATAGGCAACTGCCATATCTCGTTGGCAACGTTGTCGAGATACTAGATCTTGACGTAACCGCCGAAGCCGCTGAAGAGGGCGCAAACATTGACCTTGATGCCACTCGTGTAGGCAAATCCGCGGTCATCAAGACCTCAACCCGACAGACCATCTTCCTTCCTCTCATAGGTCTTGTGGATCATGAGAAGCTAAAACCCGGCGACCTCATCGGTGTTAACAAGGATTCCTACCTTGTTCTAGATACACTACCCGCGGAGTACGATAGCAGAGTCAAGGCCATGGAGGTCGACGAAAAGCCCACGGAGAAGTATACCGATGTTGGTGGTCTAGACAAGCAGATCGAAGAACTTGTAGAGGCAGTTGTGTGGCCAATGAAGGAAGCCGAGAGGTTCAAGAAGATCGGTATCAAAGCGCCTAAAGGTAGGGCATGCCATAACTGAGTGGAATTGACCCTAGATTACTGACTTGATTAGGTGCTTTGATGTACGGACCTCCCGGTACCGGTAAAACCCTCCTCGCTCGAGCCTGCGCTGCCCAAACCGAAGCAACTTTCCTGAAGCTCGCTGGACCTCAGCTCGTACAGATGTTCATCGGTGATGGTGCTAAGCTTGTACGTGACTGCTTTGCTCTTGCGAAGGAGAAGGCTCCCTCAATCATTTTCATCGACGAGTTGGATGCTGTAGGAACAAAGCGTTTCGATTCGGAGAAGTCGGGTGACAGAGAAGTGCAACGAACCATGTTGGAGTTGCTCAACCAGCTTGACGGTTTTGCCTCTGATGATCGTGTCAAGGTTCTTGCTGCGACTAACCGTGTCGATGTTCTGGATCCTGCGCTTCTGCGATCGGGTCGTCTAGATAGGAAGATTGAGTTCCCTCTGCCTAATGAGGAAGCTAGGGCGCAGATTCTCCGAATCCATTCACGGAAAATGACTGTAGATGACGGGGTCAACTGGCCAGAATTAGCCCGCAGCACAGATGAGTTCGGTGGTGCGCAACTGAAAGCAGTATGTGTTGAGGCAGGAATGATTGCTCTGAGATCAGGACAGTCGAAGATCAGCCACGAGCACTATGTGGATGCCATTGCGGAAGTTCAGGTACGTATATCGATTTGCTCAAGGTTTTGGTCATGGCTAACAATCTCGATAGGCCAAGAAGAAGGATACGGTTAACTTCTATGCATAATCGCTGCATGGTTCCGCTTGGGCTTTGGTTTCATGCATGTGCCAGCAGGCACTGCGGCTGTACTCATAATCCATAGATTTCTGGAATCAAAGAGCGACAATGATTCTGTTATGCTTATCACGCCGCTTCACGATGGTCACCTGCAGACTTATCTTGTTTCGAGTCTTTCCTCTTCACGTGCCGTGCTCATCTAAGCCACCATTCTGTAAGATGATAACCCTGAAATAGGTCCTGTGAGATTTAGAGGCGTATCTAGACGGGTTCTGTGGAAGCCTTGTAAGTCCCGGGTAGATTCCCTTCGTCCTTGGCTATATCGGATTGCTAATTATGTAGCATGATGTGCCCAAGCAAATCTTTGCTGGACCTCGCGCACCATACACTATGAAGAAACTGAGGCAAGATGTCTTACTAGACGTTACTAACCACTTGAGTAGATGAAGGACATCACTCATCGAAAAGGGAAGCCGATACTAACAGTGGGGTACCGTATGCCAACGCCGGTGCGTCGAGCATGACAATTCGACCCAAGGCACTCTTCGCAGCTTATTCGGAGGATGACATGGTCTTGAATTCCAGCAAGGCTGTTTGCACGTTGGATGCTCTCGAACTGGAGCACGCCGAAAAAGCAGCGCTGTGATTGGCCAGCGAGTCGTCCCGAATCCGTCGGCTTGGCGAACCGACATGTTGCTCAGAAGCTCAACACCACGGCGGCCCACCCACATGGAACGTTGATATGTCTTGATAGGTTCTCCAGCCTACCCCTCCCCCACATCTGTGATGAAGTTGTGCCCCTCTCGGTTCTGCGCTTGCCCTGCATAGCCGCTAAAGGCGGCATATGTGAGGCAATGGAGTTCTAGCCTACCTCATCCTCTCTCCCGTTTTCGCCTCTAGACAAAGCCAACAAAGATGATTATCTGGTTCCGTCGACATGTGCCTAATTCAATTGGCTGCCAATCCTCGTGATGTTCACTTTAGGTTTTACAGGTCTTTTGATGGCAACAAACGGCATCATGCGCGCGCAACCCGTTCCCCACCGACATCGGGTTAGCATTCCAGCAGAGATATATGATAAAGGCCGATGGGTCTTCCGTTGTTTTCTTCCCAAGATCTCTGTCCTTTCACTTCATCGTCTTCGTTCTCGTTCCTGCATCAACTGCAGCCATGCTAGGCCTTACAGCGGTCATTCCTCGTGACCCTCTCAGCCTGATAGGCCTTGCCTTGTGTATTCTTGGTATCTTCCTTACTGGAATCTTCCTCATTGGCTTTGCAAGCAAGAGCAAACCAGGATCTCCTTCTACGCTTCAAGCATACTTGAAGTTTTGCTATGCGTGCTTCGTAAAGCCGCACACGGGCGATGGCTCTGGTAGTCAGCAGGATGCTCTTGTTCGTGACTTCGTGATCAAAATCGGCCCAGCTGACTGTAAACAAGGAAAGCTTTTACAAAGCGCAAGCAGATGTGTATGATGCAACCCGCACTCGGCTTCTTAGAGGTCGAGAGGATATGTTGGGTCTTGTAGCTGCGCAACTCAAGTATCGATCGGAGAGTAGACTCATCGCAGGAAAGCCTGTTTGGGTTGATGTGCGTTTCTTGTGCTCAAATATGGGAGAACTAGCTGCTAACTGATATCAGATCGGAGGAGGGACTGGGCAAAAGTATACAAACCTTCCCATCCCATTACACTTAGCATGTGCTAAATAACTTTTGTAGCATCGAGCAGATGGCCGCATTTGTTGATGTGCCAGATTTCTTTCAATCCGTCTGTATGTTAATAAACCTTCCTAAGAAAATGACTTTCTAATCATGTCTTAGACGTTGTGGATTTCTCTCCAAGTCTCTGCGAGGTAGCCAGGAAGCGTTTCGAGCGACTTGGATGGAAGAACGTCAAAGTCGTTTGCCAGGACGCTCGAGCTTTCCGCCTCCATGAGCATGAGCAAGAAGCTCACGAGCGAAAGGAAGTTGTTCTGCAAGGCCAGAATGTCCGCGATCTGGATGAGAATGCGGACGCTGGTGGTGCTGAACTGGTAACTATGAGCTACGCTTTATCAATGATCCCAGAATTTTATCCAGTCATTGATTCTATCTCCTCACTCCTATCTCCTAACGGAGTAATTGGTGTCTGCGACTTCTACGTTCAGAATCAAGTTGATTATCAAAGTCGAAACTATACCGGAGGCGTTCTTGATCGCCACTGTGTCTGGCTTTCTCGAGTTTTCTGGCGCACATGGTTTGAGATTGACCGGGTTAATTTGGAAGCTGCTAGAAGAGTGAGTTAAACCACCTCGCTTAATGAGATAGACTGACATGATTAGGACTACTTGGAATACCGATTTGGCACTGTCCTTAGTGTAAATGCACGGAACCATTTCTTTGGAGTCAAACTTCCGTACTACGTATGGATTGGCTGCTCCAAGGATACTGGTAACTCTAGAACTAAGCTTGCTGAAATCGATGCTGCTGCTACCGAATCCCCTTACCTATCTGCTCTCGACCTCCAGACCGGCCCAACACCCGGTGACGTTGAGGTACGATCGAAAGCTTATGAATCGGCTATTGTCAACCTTCAATCAAGCCTGCCTCTCCCAGCATCTTGGTAAGTACTTAGTAGCATAGTATCCTGAGTACCGAGTATTCATATTTCATAGGTACCAAAACCATCACTGGAGACTCCACCATGATGAAACACTTGCAAAGCACAAACGTTTCAACAATCAGTACATCTACGCTTTTACCTGGGAAGATAGCCGCGTAGACGCCAGACTTCTTAAGGTTAGACACGACGATGTCGTTCTAGCCATCACAAGCGCTGGAGACAATATTCTTTCCTTTGCCTTAGAAAAGCCACGTCGAATCCACGCTGTAGATCTCAAGTAAGCCATCCCTTTATCCTATAATTGAAACCCAAGACTTATATTCTTAGCCCCACACAAAACCACCTCCTCGAACTTAAAGTGGCTGCTTTCACCGCTCTAGGCTACTCTGACGTGTGGAAGCTCTTTGGTGACGGGAAGCACGAGTCCTTCCGTACTATCTTGATCAACAAGCTAAGCCCACACATGTCCTCCCTGGCCTTCCAATACTGGCTTCAACACGGCTCATCCGCCTTCCAAAAGACCGGTCTATATTATTCCGGAGGCTCAGGACACGCCCTCGCTCTCTCAGGATGGCTTTTCCGCGTCTTCGGCCTATCAGATGAACTGAACAGACTCTGCAACGCATCAACTCTAAACGAACAACGCGAGATCTGGCAACGTAGCATCAAGAGCGTTCTCCACAGTAAACTCCTCACATGGGCTGTAATCGGGAACGAGAAATGGCTTTGGAAAGCACTAGGTGTGCCTCCAGCACAACGCAACATCATCGAGCACGACTACCGCAAGCAAGAGGGGAACACACATACCCCGAATGCCATCCGGTCCGGTCACGCAATCTATGAATACGTACTGAATACCTTCGAACCCGTCGTCAACACCACGCTTCTAAGCGAAGATAACCATTACTATTACCTCTGTCTCCAAGGCCACTATTCACGGAAATCGCACCCAGAATACCTCACCCCAAAAGCGCACATCAAGTTATCCAAACCCGACGCCTTCGACGGCCTCCGTATCCACACCGACGAAATCAACGAGGTCATCGCGCGTATGCGTCCCGGAACACTAACAATCGTAGTCGTCATGGACTCCATGGATTGGTTCCCACCAGAGGGTAAACACGCCGTGAAGCAAATCAAAGCCTTAAACAAAGCTATGAAAGTCAAGGGGCGCGTTTTACTTAGAAGTGCGGGCCTTGAACCTTGGTATATTAAGAAGTTTGAGGAGTTTGGGTTTGCGTGTAAGAGGGTTGGGCAGAGGTTACCGGGGACGTGTGTTGATCGGTAGGTTTTTTTAAAGTTCTTGAGAGGTTTAAGATAGTGCTAATGTTTGTTAGGGTTAATATGTATGCTTCGACTTGGATTTGTACGAAGGAAGTGGGGTTGCCTGGAGAGGATGGGAGGGAGGGGGTTAGGAGTCGGCTTGGGTCTATGGGGGAGTTGAAGATTTGAGGGGATGTTGAGGGGTGGAGTGTTTGATTGTGTTTGTTGGTTTAGTTTTGATGATACCTTTTTCTTAGAATATAGTGAAGAGAGTGGAGGTAAGAGTGTGGATCATAGCTGTTGCCAATAAGCTATAGGAGTAAAAAGCAACTCTGAGGATGAAATAGACAACTGGTTTGACAAATCCCACCAAATTTGGATTTTCATTCTGACCAATCAGAGACGAGAAAATAATGATGACTACTGTAACTTATTTGACGTAAGTGCATTGCCATTTGAGAACGTAATAATTCGATTTGTTTGCTTCTTTTTGGCCCTGTTAGAACTTATATACATATTCGACCCAAACCTCAAACTCGTACACCAGCCCACAAACATTCTTTACGAAGACTCTCTAACCCTCCCGCTTCAACCGCTCTTCCTCCAATTCCCGCTCAGCCTGTCGGTAGTATTTCGCAGTATCTACACCGTGATAAGGGTGGTTGACGAAATTGAACCATGGCAGAATATGGATGAAAGTGCCCGCATATCGCGAGTTTCTGTGCGCAATACCCTGCATGTACTCAGATAAGGTAGAGGTGCCGTAAAGCGGCTCTCCCTTCTTTACTTTATCCACCATCTCGCGCATATCTAGGTCAATCTCGCGACGGTTCTCGCTGGCACCGTAGAAACGGTCTATTTTAAAATGCGGTTAGCATTTCTGGAAATATGACGTGGTGGGGGAGGACCCTCCCGGAATTGTGTGACGTACTAACGGATTTCGAGTATACGTAGAGGAAACCGGCTGAGAGACCAATTGCTCCCGATAGACGCATAATTGGTGCGAATCCGCCCTTGCCGACGTAGGAGGGCGAGATCTTCTCCCAGTATAACATCAAACCGGGACCGATTGCTGAGACACCGAGACCTTGCGCCCAGTCAAGGGGTCGGGCATAGGTCACAACGCGCTTGAAATGTCTACCATAATTAGTCTTTCTCTTCCGGGAGAGGCGCGAGGGGTTGTGGATGGGGGTCGTACGGGTCATTGTCAATGAGCTGGACATATGTTAGCTTTTCCTAAGCCATTGAGAGTTGGGATGCGGATCCGTGTATACCGGGTAATTACCCTGGGGCAACTTGCCAATAGTGTAGTCCTGTGGCCGTTCTTCAGTAGCCATTGTGCGGGTGGTAGGGCGGGATATCTGCTGGGCAGCGGATGGAGTTGCGGAGAGTTGAAGTTCGAGGCTAAGGTGAAGCTCGGGGCAGCAAGAGCAAGCAAACAAGCCCAACATGCCAAGCTTCCATCACCAAAAAGATCTACCAGTAAACTCACGGCGCGTCGCCAGAGTTATCTGATGCACCAAAACATGAGTGCGCGCACTCGATTCCCCACCCTAACAAATTCATGATACCCGGTCCTCGATTCGGATAAGGAAAATATGGAGGGTGTCGCGCAAAATCCCCCGGAAAATGGCGCTGTCGTCGCAATCCATGCTCGCCCTACGATCGCAGACTTGCATGGCGAAAACCACTTTGCTCAGCTCGCGCGCAAGAACTGGTTGAGCTCTTCCAAGACCCCGAAAATACGGCATAACGTCATTAAGGAGGAGTTATGGGATGAATTAGAAAAGGCGGATTTTGCGTTCCCGTCGCTGTTGGTGCTTGAGAACTTGCAGCTGTTGGAGAGGTACCTATGGCCTGGATATACGGAGGAAGCTTCAAATTACCATAATTTGTTGCTGGTTTTGATGGTTAATGTTAAGAGGAGAGAAAATCTACCTTCTTGGGGTATGCATTCCCGTATCTATAGCTTTCGAATCTATACTAACATATAACAGAACATTTCGCAAATAAGCCAGCTGAATTCTCCTCCTTCTTCCGTCGCATACTGTCCATGACTATCGACCCCTCACTATCAACGAAAATCCGAACGCAGATCATATCCTTTGTCATTGGTGCATTTCAGTCTTTGGATAGTGGTATTGTGAGGAAAGAATGCGCTCCTCTAGTATCGATTTCAATCTGGCAGAACCTGCATTCGGAGGAAGTCAGGGAGCGGCTGATTGAGAAGCACCCGATGCTGAGGAAAGCATGGCGCGCAGCTACGAAGCGATTTAACAGTAGCGACGAAACTCTACAAGCTAGGCTACGGTTTGAACGATCATGGCTTTTCACATTGTTGCTAGATTTCCTGGACCGGTTGTACAACAGCACGCCGGCGAACCTGAGGGATAATTTGGGGTACTGCGAGCGCTTTGTCGAATTCTTGACGGACCTTCAGAGCCAGTTGCCGACGAGACGATATGTCAACTCTCTCCTCCAGGACCTTAATCTACTTCCCGCGATCAAACTGTCACCGATATATACGGATGAAAACAATGCCTTGTTCCGCGATCTTTACGGCTTACTTCGGCATTTTATGCTTTTCCCTATCGAGGATCACACCGGAAAGCAGTTCTCGGGCGCAGAGTATCATCAAGAACATTGTGCAGTCGTCGCAAAGCTGCAAAGGGTTGCCATGAAGCATTTCAATGAGAAGTTGAAGCTTCTGGCTCTTTCAAATTATGGATCATTGAGCCAACGCGCCGAACTAGAGGGCCACCTCCAGGTGCTGGAGGATTCGGAGGTTGTGCAGTTGTGCGCTTTACTCGACTATCGAACCGAGTATCCTCAATCGTCCTTTTTGGTTCGGGATAGGGCGTTCTATACCGAGGTTCTGATCGCTACACATGAGAGGAGCCCGACGTTTCAAGACGTCGTACGAGAAATGTCTGTACTTCCCACGGAACGAACGTTGTACGAGGCGACCTTCATCCGAAACGAGACGTACAATGGTTCAAATCCACTGGCTATCCCAAAGCTAAACCTTCAGTATCTTACTATGGGCGATTTCTTATGGAGATCGTTTATCTTGTATAGATGCGAGTCTTTCTACGGCATTCGAAAGGATGTTGAGGATTCTGTGAAGCGTTTAGACCCCAGAGGATCTGCGACTGGCACCCGTTTCAACGGATTCTCGCGGATGGCTCTCCCGATCTCAAAGCCTGCCGTTGTCGATGTTGCACCTGCGAAGGTGGGCGATTCACACCCAGCCTATGTGCGGGCTGAAGTGATATTGGATACTAGTCGCTTGAACTTTGGTGTGCGGAGAGACTGGGAATCGCTGAAACCCGATGACGTAGTTTTCCTGCTACAAGTAGAGGCCCCTGAAAAGGCTCTGCGAAACGGCCATGGGGGAGAGACCACGGGTGATCAATTAGGAATTCAGAAGCTGCGATGCGCTGAAGTTGTTATGGTTCAAGATGAGAATGGCCGCCCGCTACGCGAACAGCAAAACCAGGCGGATGGTCAACCTTATCGAGGGCGACAAAGGAGACTTATCCTTAACTTAGACGCGGTGACATACAAGAAAGATATGGATAAGGCTGCTCAAGGCAAGCCTAATGTCTATGAAAACATCAACGTTATCGTCCGTCGCCGTGGACGGGAAAACAACTTCAAACCCATCCTCGAATCCATCAAGCGTCTCACACTCTCTGACATCCCGGCCCCTTCATGGCTTCACGAAGTCTTCCTAGGGTATGGGGATCCGACTTCAGCTACGTACAAACGACTACCGAACCACCTCCAGAAGATTGATTTCCGGGATACCTTCTTGGATTGGCAGCACCTCATCGAGAGTCTGCCGGGCAAATCCCTCGAACCCCAAGAGGACATGCATACCTCGTTCTCACCCCCGTACGTGCTTGAATTCCCCGCAGCTGAAGCAGAGCCTGCACCTGTACGACCATCGAAGAAGAGACGACGTGACCAGGTGGAAGTTCCACAGCCTGCGCATGAGAACGTGCATGTGTCGACGTATAAACCCCCGAACACAGGACCCTACCCTACCGATGCACCCAAGCTGAACAGCGTAAGATTTACCCCTGCGCAAATTGAAGCAATAACCTCCGGCACGCAGCCTGGTTTAACCATCGTGGTCGGGCCGCCGGGAACCGGCAAGACGGATGTTGCAACGCAGATAATTAACAATATATATCACAACTTCCCGGACCAGCGGACTTTGCTCGTGGCACATAGCAATCAGGCCCTCAATCAGCTGTTCCAGAAGATTGTGGCGCTCGATATTGACGAGCGGCACCTCCTGCGCTTGGGCCATGGCGAAGAGGAACTTGAAACGGAAGCGAGCTACAGCAAGCATGGCCGAGTCGAGTCCTTCCTGGAGAATGGCGCACGTTACCTGGCTGAAGTCAACCGACTCGCTCAAAATTTCGCTGCACCTGGTGCACATGGCAACTCGTGCGAGACGGCAGATTACTTCAATCTAGTCTACGTGAAGCCTGCCTGGAAGAAGTACTGGGACAACGTGACAGACGACGAGTTCCCTGTCGACCAGATCGTCGAGCAGTTCCCATTCCACTTCTACTTCTCTAATGCGCCCCAGCCCCTCTTCCCACCCGATGCAACACGAGAGCAGATCGTCGACATCGCCCGAGGCTGTTACAGACATGTCGAGAAGATCTTCTCTGAGCTCGAGGACATCCGTCCTTTCGAGATCCTGCGGAATCAGCGAGACAAGGCAAACTACCTGCTCGTTAAGGAAGCACGCATCATTGCCATGACATCCACACATGCTGCGATGCGTAGGCAAGAGATTGCAAACTTAGGATTCCATTACGACAATGTCATCATGGAAGAAGCTGCTCAGATCACCGAGATCGAGAACTTCATTCCCCTCGCGCTGCAAAATCCCAAGGACGGCGAGCTGCCTCTACAGCGAATCGTTCTCTGTGGCGATCACCTCCAGAACTCCCCAATTGTGCAGAATCTTGCTTTCCGTCAATATGCCAATCTCGAACAGAGTCTTTTCCTCCGCCTTGTTCGTCTTGGCGCTCCTACTATCATGCTAGATCAGCAAGGCCGTGCACGACCAAGTCTGGCGGAGCTGTACAGATGGCGTTATCCACGCTTGGGCAACCTGCCTATTGTCGAGACTTCACCTGAGTTCCAGAAAGCCAACGCTGGCTTCAAGTATGATTATCAGTTCATCAACGTACCAGACTACAAGGGCAAAGGTGAAATGGAGCCCACACCCCACTTCATCCAGAACTTGGGCGAGGCGGAGTATGCAGTTGCCATCTTCATGTACATGCGATTGCTAGGATATCCGGCGAGCAAGATCAGCATCTTGACTACTTATTCAGGACAGAGGGCGTTAATCAAGGACGTTCTTGCCCATAGGTGCAAGGACAATCGGCTTTTTGGCATGCCGCGGATCGTAACAACGGTGGACAAATACCAAGGAGAGCAGAATGATTGTAAGTGCCCACTTTCCTATTGTAACCCATAGCCCACGCTAACCATTTTCATCAGATGTCATCCTATCCCTAGTCCGTACCCACCGTGTTGGCTACCTCCGTGACATCCGCCGTCTGACAGTTGCTCTCTCCCGTGCTCGCCTGGGCCTCTATATCCTCGGCCGCCGCGACGTTTTTGAATCTTGCTTTGAGCTTAAGGAAGCGTTTGACCGTCTGCTCCTTCGTCCTGATGTTTTGACCCTTGCTATCGCTGAGATGTATAACGGAGTGACACGGTCAATAGCCGACGAGATCGAAGGTACACCCATAGAAGGAGTCGAACATCTAGGCAAGTACGTTTTCGAGATGACGAAAGCTAAAGTGGAAGCCCTCAAGGCAGGTGGAGGGGCATTGCCGCCTGTTGAGACGGTGCCGGAGGACGAGGACGAGGATATGGCTGATGGAGAAGGTTATCTCAATGACGAAGATATTGAACCGGAGGAACCCGAGTTGCCGGAAGATTTGAGGTAGATGTTCATTCTGGAAACTGGGAACATGGGGGTAGGGTTTCAGAACTCGTGTAGGATATTGCAATTTTGCATGGGACGGCGTTGCTATGAATAAATAATATATTATGCCTTTGTAGAATGGCAGTCTTGGTAAAATAGATACCATTAAGTCTATCAGGTTTTTCATCTATTCATACGTGAGGCTCTTCGGTGTAGCTTTGAACTGTCTATATTTATATCTACATTGATGGATGTACTGCTTTTATATGCATTTCATAACTTAACTCGCCTTCCCTTCCTCAATCTCCTTCATCTGCTCAACAATATTATTCGGATCCGCCCACGCCCGTTCAATGAACCTAAGAAACGAATATCAGCTACTATCCTAGCCACTAAATCACAGAACAAGAACTCACTTGGTGTGACTCCCCCTCGCAACCAATTCATCTTTGTTATTCGTGAATTGGATCGATGTGTAGGCCAATTTCTTGCCAACTTTCCCCAAAAATATTAGTTCAGACTTTCAACAACATGTGTTTTATATGAGTGGGGATTGGGGAAGGGGACTAGGAAAGGGGTGAGGGGGCACAGGGGAACCATACACTTATCACACGTCACCTCGGCACGAATTAGATCCCCGATTTTACCCCCTGGGTTTAGGTACGTGACGTTTATGTCTGTGGATACGCCTGTGGCGAAGAGGCCTTTTGATGCTACTGCTAGGGAACCTCCTAGGTCGACTGGAGGGGGGTGTATGTGATTAGTCTTGGTGAATTGGATATGGAGAGTGGAGATTAGTGTTTCTTTCTTACCCATGCTTGCGATTGTACCGCCATGAAGAATATTAAGACGGTTCTGGGGAAATTAGATTGGATGGGGTATAGGGGGAGGAGGGGAAGGGAACGAGGGACTTACGGTATGTTCTTTTTGGATCTGGAGCTCGAAGTTTACGCGGCCTGGGATGGCTTTTGTGACGCGGAGCTGTGGGTGTGAAGGAGTGAGTGAGTTTGTATGTAAAGTTGATAATCACAAGGGTTTTTTAATGGTAGATATGTACTTACACCATCAAGTAACCTACGAAACAAATTAGGTTAGTGAAATTGTTTCAATGAGAGCACGATCAAGATGAGAGATGATTACATACCTTGGCTCCAGACCTGAAGTCGAGCGGAAAGATTCCCATACCTAGGATATTGTTAGATTTCATCAATGCAGTGATAATAAGTAGATAATTATGATTGCAAATACATACAGATCGAACAAATTTCACACAGGCCATCTTTCTGGATGATTGTTGTCTCGAAGTTGATTCATAGTTTTCGCTCGCTCTCGGCAGATGAATGCCTCGGGATCTACATACATACATCCCACTCCGCTGCCAAGAAACGTCTAAAGCTCTGTTTAACCTAGCGGAGCGGAACGGAGAATATGTAAGCTAGCTAGGATTCTTAGTCTCCGCTCCGCTTCAACATCAATGAACCTCAAGCTTTCATTCAACATCCCTCCATAACAAACTTTCCCACACGCTCACACAAAACACCCGGCCGACCTGACAAATCCACACATAAAATACCATGATATCGAGGTAATCCAATCGAAACCCCGGACCCTACATCTTTCCCAACGATGTCGGCGTCGACTTCTCAAGCCCTCGAGTATCTCGAGCAGTTACCTGGTGCGACGCATAAGAAGCTGTATCAGCAGCCTTCGACCACTTTGGCGATTTTCAGGTGCATGTTACCGCATTTGGGTATGTTAAATGGATACTACAATCGCGCGTCGTGTCGTGTTTATAAGACTGACTAGCTGACGTGGATTGAAAAGCAAAGTCGATCGTTATGGCTATGTTATACCTAACCGGACCCTTCCTCGTCAGCGATGTAGACGCGTGGATAAGACCCGAAGCAAAAGGGTATGTACCTATCTATCCAAACTCCCTCGCATCAAGGACCCAAACTAATAATCCCTCCTCCACAGCGAAAAAGAAAAAGCAATCTCCGTCCTCTCTAGACTCCACATCATGAACATAATCCAAGACCAACCCAAAATCACCGCCTACCGACTCACCAACGTCTTCGCAAACTCCCTCCGCCAAGCCCTCACCGGCGGCGGCAAACACAATTCCTTCGGTATCCATTCGCGAGACCTAGACACCGATCGCGTGGATATAACTTTCCTGGATAAACATGCTCAGGATCGTTGGGAATCGATTCTGTACTATATGGTGGGTTCGACGAGCGGATTGGCGAATACGGGGCAATTGGGGTCGGGCGTGGAAAGTGGGACTAAGCAGTTGCTTGAGGCGGGGGGTTTTGTGTCCATTGTCCATGGCAGGGTTAAGATTACTAGAGCGGGGTTTTCGTTTGTGCTTCAGGAGACGAATGCCCAGGTTTGGAGTCTTTTAGTTGTGTATTTGAAATATGCACCAGCGGTAAGTCTATTCACCCCCAAAAAAACCCTCCCAAAAAACAATCAAGAATCAAAAACAAAAGAAACTAATAATGTGAATATGAAACAGCAACTCGGCATGTCCGAAATCGACATCCTCTCCTTCCTCTTCATGCTCGGCTCCCTCGACCTCGGAACCAACTACTCGACAACGAACCTCACAGCAACCCAACTCCAAATGCTCGAAGACCTGCACGACTTCGGTATAATCTACCGCCCCTCAAAATCCACACCCCATTTCTATCCCACCCGCCTCGCAACAACCCTAACTTCCGACTCCAACGCCACAACAAACCTTACCACAACCCCCCCACCTATAACAAACACCCTCCGCCCCTCCACAACTTCAAAAGGCTACATCATCATAGAAACAAACTACCGTCTCTACGCTTACACAAACTCCCTTCTCCAAATCGCCGTCCTCTCCCTCTTCACAAAATTCATCTCTAGACACCCCAATCTCGTCTCTGGTAAACTATCTAAAGAATCCGTCCTCCGCGCTATCGAACTCGGCATCTCCGCTTCCCAAATCATCGACTACCTTACCGCGCACGCTCACCCGCAGATGCGTAAATCGGACCCGGTACTCCCCCCGACGGTTATGGATCAGATTCGTCTGTGGGAATATGAGGGTGAGAGGATCGAGGCGACGAATGGGTTCCTCATGAAGGATTTTGCGACAGAGGCTGAGTATAGGCAGTTGTTGGAGTATGCGGAGAGTTTGGGCGTGCTGGTTTGGAGGAATGATGCGAGGAGGTTGTTGCATGTTGATCGGATTGAGCAGATTAGTCAGTATTTGACTAATAAGAGGAAGCAGGGGTAGATGGGCTTGGAGTGGAAGTCTGTTTGATTCAGTTGTGCGAGTTTTCTTAGGCGTTAAAACAAGATTGGTTCGGTGGGTATATACCATTACATTACATTTCACAGCCTTAGTCCTTTAGCCGGGTAAACCCCTAGGTAGGGTAGATAGGTAGGATATGGCGTTTCACCTTCAATTTCAAAATCAAATTTACGAGTCGCATCATCACATCAGTCATTTCAAAAACCAAAGTTTTGTCAACGGCAATCATAATGTACCATTGATCCATCTGTCATATTCTGAAATCTCCATACCTTCTCCCATAATCAAACAATGGTCTTCGAAAAGTCCGTAACCCGTTATCCGTTATCCGTAACCCGTAATTCGTAATCATACAATGCGAGCAGAATACCCATCATCATCGTCCATACTGCTCTCATCCATTCATTCACCATTCATTCAATCGTCGAAAGATTTTTTTTTTCTCGTTATCTCATTTTTTTCTCTCGTCATCGCACGTAATCAAACATGGCAAGAATCCCTGAGCTGGAAGTAAAAGCCGAAGAAAGAGAATAAACCTGGAGCCTGAAGAAATTTGAGACAACGCTCTTAGTCGATATATCCGAGGTCAACCACGCTTCACATGTAGATCCGTTCGTCGTGACAACAATCAAATCGACAGGAGGCAGTATGTTACCGGTATCGTATTAAGAGAGGATGTTGTCGAACGTGAGAATGAGAATACCCGGAAGAAGTGACGAGAGCTACAACCAGAGACGAAAAAAGAAAATGATCGACAACACTCGAGAAACATCCGACGTGACTATGCTTCGTATGCAGAGATGTTCGTCGGGAAAACAATCAAGTCGGCGGAAGCCAGCGTGTCATCGAATACCGTATTAAGCGAGACTGTCGAATGAGAAAAAGAAAACTCCGGTAGTTGTATCAACTGGACGTCCGTTTCCGTAAGGACAGAAATCCGTATATCAAGAGTCGAAGTCGTGGGAAGACAGAAAGCCGAACTACCGAACCAAACTGATCTGGACATTTCCATTGATCGCGAAACTAGGACCGGTGCAATGAAGAGTGAAAGACAACCGAGAAGCTGACAGAAAAGAGGAACCCGAGAAAGCAAAGCCATTTACCGAAGGAAAACGGTACTGCTGTGGCGACGTGCTGAAAGAAGAAGCAGAGGAAAAAGGGACGCTGGAAAGTGGCATCAGTAGAAGAAAGAATACTCATCTTGGACTCCCCACAGGATATGAGAAGGTCAGTATGGTCAATAAGCAAACTCTGTTTAGAACACGATGCGGAGAGCGAAGACTGGAGCGGGGCAGTCCTGGCCTTTTTTCCCCTCGTTAGTTATTGGAGGAAGGGGAAAAGAGGAGGCTCGATAGCCTCTGGAGCACACGTTTCTTACCAGGTTTTTGGTCCTCTGGCCTTTCTGGACGCTCGGCCGGGTGGACCCAGGCGGCGTCCACCGGCA